>PVIJ01004416.1:0-118156 GCA_004024925.1 Scalopus aquaticus
ACTTTGTGCGAGACCGTTTAAGCTGCTGTTCCATAGAACTGTTACAATTTTATCCATTTAGGCACAATACAGAACAGTAATGCCTCGAAAGTGCCTTAATAGTGTGGACAATTTCTGCTCTATTTATGGGGAAGTGACATTTACCAACCAGAAGAAAAGCATCACTTCTCAAGTGAAGAAGGCTTATCATCTTTACTTCAGATGCAAGGTTGGTGACCAAGACAAGCCTTGGGCCCTGCATCTATGCTGTGCTGCATGTACAACGCAGCTTTCCCAGTGGTTAAATGGCCTCATGAATGCCTTAGAAATCACTCATGACCCACAAGAATGGGGACTATTTCTAGACTCTTGGAAACTGAGTCTTAAGGCTGTGCTTTTGCACAATGGAAACCATCTTCCATCTATTCTGTTTCTGAACAGCTGTACAAGACACAAGTGAAGAAATCTAAGAAGTAGTCTATGACTTGATTTTTTACAGGTATTAACCATAGACCTATTACTATTGGCATGCATTTCGTGATGTAAACATCAATTTATTGAAGATTACAAAAAAAACTATAGACAAAATTAGAATTTGACTATCATATTCGTATTGAGCACATACAAATTGATAGGAAATAACTAATTTTATTTCAGTAACAAGAATTTTGTAAAAATTTGTTGACCAATGTAGTCAGTCATGCTATAGCGACTTCAGGTTTTAGAAAGTGAAGTGAAATACCTGTTTCAATTCTACCCGTGAGTGAGATAAGAGGAAAGATAGCACATAAACAACCATCTTTCTTTAAGTTTCCAGTTCCCCTTACCACTCTAGAAGAACTATCAGATAAATCATACTTATGTATTTGAAAGGCAGCATTTGCATAAAATATAATTTAAGTTGTACTTTGTAAGTTGTGTGATTCCATGATAACTAGGTATTCCATTTCACCAGTCTGGGGCAAACAATATGTATTCATCAATCCATAAAGCAAATGTTTATGGTATGAGTTTTTCATTCATTAACTCAGTTCTGATTAATGAATGATGCAGTACTGATGCTGAATGCCAAATCACTATTTATTTGTCTAATGTTTTCACATCCATTACAGGAAACAAAATCAAGAACTGGATGCTTTTTTAAGTTTATTTTTCTTTTATAATTTAACACTACACATATCCACCAGGAATCTCTATAGTTCTGCACTGATAAAATAATACTCCATCCAATAAATTTTAGGTTAGATCTGTCAAAAAGAAAGAACAAGAGGCCAGCTGGCCAACTGACTGGCTATTTTAGGCAACATCTGGGGTCATAGTATGTTTGTGAGGCTAACACAGGCCACTTGTTTGCTTTGCAGTTTGTTAAAATCAATTCTTTCAGTTCATTCCACATGTGATCAAATACTGGGGGAATTAGTGGGCTATAAAAACTCACAAGAGATGAGTTTTAATTTATATACACAGGTGGACATACTTGCCACGTGAAGTGGCACTGATCAGATAATGCATTGAGGAAATTGAATTAGCAATGAAAAGGTTGCTCTTGCACTCAGATTCAGAATAATGGGAGTTAATAATTTTTTAAAAGTATTTCACTGGGTGAGAGGCTGCTAAATTAATATTTTTAAAGAATTTTATTATAATTCATATGCTATATATTTTCCCTTTTACAGTGCACAGTTCAATGTACTTATTCATGCAGGATCATGCAGATATCGCAGCCAAAGGAAATCCTAGGTCCCTTTACAGTCACTCCCCATTCATACCTCCCCTCAATCCCACAATCTTAGAAAAAACTAACCTACTTTTTGTCTCTATAGATTTACCTATTCCAGACATTTTCTATCAGTGACTTGATTTCTTTCACTTAGTATAATGTTTCCATAAATTGTCAGTGTTGTAGTGTGTATCTAAACTTGTCCCTTTTCATGTCTGAATAAAATTCTTATTTATAGACATAGTGCACTTTATTTAGCCTTTACTCAGTGAATGGCCATTTGGCTTCACTGTTTGGCTATCATGAATAATAGAGTTGTGAACATTCATGTACAAGATTTTATGTGGCCATATACTTTGATTTATCTTAGGTATATTCTTAGGGTAGAGTTGGTAGTTCATATGATAAGTTTATCTTTAAACTCTTGGTGATCTGTCAAACTGTTTCCCAAAGGAACTATACCACATTCCATTCCCATCAACAACTGAATGATTTAATTTCTCCACATTCTTATTGGCACTTGTTATTTTCTGTTGTTTGATATTAAGCATCCCAATTGGTATGATATAGTATCTCACTATGCTTTTGATTAATATTTCCCTTATAGTTAATGTTGTTCAACCTCTTTTCATGTGCTTATTGGCCATTTGTATATCCTCTTTAGAGCAATGCGTATTTAGATATTTTGCTTATTTTTATTTAAGATATATGTACTGGTATTTCATGCTTTTTATTGCTAAATATCATTATATTTCTTGTTATACCACATTCTTTTAAAGATTTATTTATTTATGCATACAAGAACTGGTGTGTAGGCCAGAGGTGTGGGGAGTGAGAGGATTCACCAGAGACAGTGGGGAGCAGAACAGGCAGATCGGCTGACATACACTGCTGAGGTGAACAGCGAGCAAGGCAGTAGGGGTCTGTTGCGCCATGTGGGAATCTCCCTGCCAGGGATCAAACTCATGCTGCAGTGACTGCGGATAGCTTCATAGGCTGAGACTTAACCCGTTGTGCCACCAGGGAGGCCGTTATACCACATTTTTAAAATATTTTAATGAGGTAACATTGGTTTATAACATTGTGTATGATTCAAGATACAGGGTCACACCTCTTAAGATATGTGTTATTATACCACACCCACCACCAAGCCACGCATGGTCCTCCACCATAATCCACTGAGCTTCCTGTTCTCTATCCTTCCTCTCCCACTCTGGTAACATCAATTTAGAGTTGTTGCTTTTTTTTATTTTAATTGTTTTGGTTTTGTTTGATCTTTTGCTTTATTTCATATGTAAGTGAAACCACCCACTATTTGTCTCTCCTTCTGACTTTTTCACTAAGCATAATCCCATCCAACGCTATACAAGTTGTCACAAATGGCAAGAGTTTATCTTCTTATAGCTGAGTGTGTGTATATATGTACATATTTATTTGTGCATATATGTATATGTGTGTATGTATGTATGTATATGCATACACACCACATCTTTCTAATCCATTTGTTTGTCCTTGGACATTTAGGTTGTTTAAATAACTTAACTATTATAAAATAATACCACAATTAAGATAAGAAAGAGAACACATTTTGCATTCTTTGGGTAGACACCTAGGAATGGAATTGCTAGATCATATGGAAGAACTATTTTTAATAGTTTGAGAAAACTCCCTGTTGCTTTCCAGATGGGACTGGACCAATCTACATTCCCACCAACAGTGTGCGAGTATTCCTTTTTCTACCACACATTCACTAACTTTTATCTCTGATATTCTTGATGTGAGTTATTCTCACAGGTGTGAGATATATATCACATTTTATGTGATATATTCATCAGTTGTTGGGCATTGTTAAATAATTCTTGTATTTTTGTGGAGAATGCTGTTGATCTTAGCAGGATAAGGAAGAGAAGAAATCTGAACTAGAAAGTAAGCATGGTTTATTTGGCTGACTGGGGAAAAAGTATGGTGTCTGAAAGATTGAGGCAAGTTTTATGATGTAACACCAGCATCTTTTTTCTAAGATGAGAGTGCATAGGTGGAACGGTCTGAAAAGTGAGTGAGGCAAGACGAACAATCCGGTTATACTTGAAGTCATGTGCTAGTTGCATTCTCCTAACAAGAGGTTTATCCAATTTAGAACTGGATTCCACCCAATTATTGGAAATATTTGCCCTTCAGCATCATTGGACAACTGCCCTCTGAAATAAAGATGGCAAGAACTAAGAAGGGTAAGGATCTCAAACAGACAGACTGAAGTTCCAGCAGGTGAATTATTCCCAAGAGAGCAGTCAGAACTGGGACCTCATATGGACCAGGAAATCATGGTGGAGACCAGTGAATATGGCTGATCATCACTGCACATGTGGTGGCCCAGTGCCCACTTCAATCGTTCCTCATTCATATTCCATCAGCTGGAAGGAATGAGCTACTGTTTGTCTTGGTAAGACATTGCTTAGGAGTTGAAAAAATGAGATTATGGCACAAAAACACTGAGAGTTGGAGTTACAGGGAGCATGAAAAGAGCAGAAACATCAAACTTTTCTAATTAAAGGATATATTCAGTACCAGCTTTTCTATCAGTCACCTACTTTCCTATGACTTCCTTTGTATTAATTTAGACTTTGAAAATTGCTAACTCTTTCTGTGGACCATTTCTTCAACTTTGCAATAAATTCTTGAATCTTTGCTCTAATACAAAGCCAAATAGTTGATTTGTGTTTGGAGGGCATATTGTGTGGGGAAAAAAAATCAACCTTTAAACACCAGAATCATCCCCCATCCACAAGAAGACCCCACACTGGAAGCCATATTGTGAGAACAGCAGGGTTTTGGCTCTTATCCCATGATAACTCCAGGTCAAATGCTAAATTGTGCAATATTATGCTAAAATCCTTATACATTATAAACTACTATTTGCACCTACCCCTCCTTATTTATAGTGACATAAATTCAACATATATATTGAACTTCTGCTATACTCTGCTGTAATATTTTACCTAAGCTATATTCAAGTCTCTTTCCTTGACATTATACACTGGATCACTGAGAGAACAAAATCTAGAGATCCTTTGTATTTTGGCCAAGAGCATTTTTTTTTAAATATTTATTTTTTATTTATACATACAAGCTCGGGTACAGGCCAGAGGCGCGGGGCGGCGAGAGGGTTCACCAGAGACAGAGTGGGGAGCAGAACAGGCAGATGAGAAATACACTGCTGAGGGGAGCAGCGGGCGAGGCAGGAGAGGTTTGCCACGCCATGTGGGATTCTCCCCCGCCGGGCGTCGAACTCGCTTCGCTGCTGCCAACAGCTCCACAGCGCAGCGCTTAACCGCTGCGCCACCAGGGAGGCCCTGGCCAAGGGCATTTTTCAAAGAAATTTGTGGTGCACCATAGTTTCATTAACAACTATTTTACTCAAAAGTTAATCTACATTTTTTTAGTTTCTACTGCGTGCTATATACTGTGCAAGGAACAAAATATAAATGATGAAAAAATCCTGCTCTCAAAGGAATTACAGTGTAGAAGCAGTAAGAGGCAAATAAGTATCAATATATAGGAAGGAGGCAGATAAGTAAATAGGCAATGGAAGAGCAGATAAGAAATGAAAGAGCAAGTGATAAGCAGATAGGTAAATTAGGAACACAAAGAAAAAGTACTTCATCAAATCCTATAGTCTCAAATAGCCTTTCTTGAGGAAATGGCTTTACCTGGGACTTTGAAAGTCTTGGCTATTGTTTCTTCAACAAGACTTCTGTACCTCTTCTCTCTCTCTCTCTCTCTCTCTCTCTCTCTCTCTCTCTCTCTCTCTCTCTCTCTCTCTCTCTCTCTGTCTCTCTCTGTCTCTCTCTTTCTCTCTCCTCTCCTCCTTCTGTAACACCTATGATGTGAATGTTGTTCCATATATCTCTTACGTGATTTTTTAAATGTTTTTTTTTCTTTTAGTTGACCTTTTTGTATGTTTTCCACTACTGTATCTTCAAACAGCTTGATTGTGTCCACTTCTTCACCTTGTCTACTGTTTAGTCCCTCTACTGTACTTTTAATACAATTATTGAGTTCTTTGGCTTTGATTTAGTGAATGTAGGCATTTGCCAAATGAAAGGAGTAGATATGGGCCAGAAGATCATTTCAGAGAGAACAACCTGCAAGAAAGCAGTTGATATAATACATTTAACAGACTATCAAGCAGTCAATCAGAATCTCTTTCCTGGGAAGTTGCAGTGCAAATTGTGCAGAGAAAATAGAGTTAAAGTAATAATAGCAGTGTAAACACAGAAGCAGAATAAAGCATGTTTACAAGATCTTTGGAGGATACAGAAAAAGAAGCAATAGCAGATGGCTTCTTCTAAAGTCAAAGTGTGTGACCAAGTCACCAGAGAGCTTCTCATTGGACCATAATAAGTATCATTGTTGATTACTGAGTTCGCTGCTGTATCCTGAGAAGGCTAGGAAGGCTTTTTCTGCAGCTGTCGTAAGGACCAAGAACTTTCAACCACAAGAGACCAACCCAACCTGAAAAATGATGAAATGACATAAAATTCAGTGGTGGAACTTCAATGTAGTAGCTTAAATTCTATCACCAGCAACAAAATTCCATCTCTGTGTTGCATTCTCCCATGTCTGCTTTCTTTTCCTTTGTCTTCATGTCTTCCTCATGAAAATGTCTTCCAAGTAGTTCTCACTTTCAAATTTGACTAACCAGGGGTATCCCATCAGCCCCAAGTGTTCCAACAATAGTTTAGGTGTTTCACCCATCCATGAGCCAATCACTGTAGGCAGGCAGGTGATTCTATTCCTCTGTCTTAGGTCACAGATTCACTTCTGGATCGGGGCCAGTCCCACCTAATAACAAGCACTGAGGGGTGGTTCTTCAATAGAAAAGCGAGGTGTCAACAAGCGGTGAATGGCAGCTGAGAAGACAGAAAGAACAGCTGCCTTCCAGAAATGGTTCCATGTGTATCCTTACCATCCAGTGTCCTTTAAACAAGTTCTCATTAACTGAGGCCAATTAAGCACATATTTTGCTCCTCACAGCCTAGCTAATCAATAATAATCATTTGAAAAATTATCCTGTGTGAAAGAGATTTTCACATGCATGACATGCAATTTTTAAATAAACGATGATAATTATCTACAAATTTACATGACTAAAATGAAAGCCATAAAATGAAGTAAAAGGACCAAACAATTCCACACTGGAGAGCAATGCCCATGATGACAGAGTAGACATGGCCACGATTTTCAGATCTGAAAGCAATTTCTCTTTTCTCTTAAAGTCAGTTTGAAATATTTTGTTATAAAATGACCATCTTCCACCTCTTGAAATAAAGTAATAGATTTTTAAATGCCTAGCACAACTGGAGCAGATTAAGTCCTTTCCAAATTGAGTTTGCTTTCCTAGGTGCTCACTTTCACAGCCTCCCTGGGTGATTTGGTGACTGAATTCTTGCCAGTGACCTAGAAGTGGGAGAGTGAGTTTTAGAAAATAGTTTTGCTTCCATGAAAAAAAAAAAAAGGTTTCCTTTTCCACTGTAATTCTTTTCTTCTGAATTGGGGAGGGGGGGCGGTGGATGGAATCTCTCCCTTCTCGCCATCTAAGTTTCCTGGCTGGGACCCTGCAAATTTAATAGGCAAGAGGCAGTTAACAAGAGAAAAGAAACACTGTTTATTAGTATGTGCACAGTGCATAGGTGTGGAGAAACTCAACCCAATGTAGTGATTAGAACTTGAGCCTATATACCATCTCAGCAAAGAATAATAAATTAGTGGAGAAGTGACAAGACAATGGAAAAATAAGGGGTTTAGGCTTTTAGGGCTATAAACCAGAAAGGTAAAATAGAGGAGGAACTTAATAGAAGACAAGGCTTATTTTGGTAAGATTTAATATATATATATATTTTTTTTTAAGATTTATTTATTTATACATACAAGCTGGGGTACAGGCCAGAGCCGTGGGGTGGCGAGAGGGTTCACCAGAGACCCAGCAGGGGGCAGAACAGTCAGATCGATGGAAATTCACTGCTGAAGAGAGCAGTGGGGGAGGCAGGAGAGGTCTGCCACGCCATATGGGAATCTCCCCAGCTGAGCATCGCACTTGTGCAGCCGCTGCCGACAGCTCCTGCTGACAGCTCCACAGCACAGCATTTAACCGCTGCGCCACCAGGGAGGCCCTTTTGGTAAGATTTATTTGGTGCCAACTGACCATCTTTTTCATGGCTGTAAATCTTCCCCAAGAGGGGGAATTTATAACACTCTCATTTTCCAGAAGTTTCTGGCTTCCAGTCAGATAATGGAAACTCCAAGAAGGCTTCTTTTTCTTGCATTTGTTGATTCTCATTTGTCTCCAACTAAAATAATCTTCATACCAAAGTAACATCATTTGTGACAGCATATTCTAGTACATACACTGTCTGGCATGTGATTTGAAATGATTGTTGGAGCAGTGGCAGCCATATTGTAATAATGTAGTGGTAAGTTTATCTAAAGCCCAGTACTAGGCAGAATGCAGATAAAGAAAAGAAATAGATGTTATGGTCCCTGATCCCAAAAAGCCTGTAATCTAGTGTCAAGACATGAAAGCATGAATTAACTTGAGAACAATTACAAAACAACTTACAGTATCACTCAATGCCAACTAATGTAGAACTGACGGCAGCCCTCCAGGATTTACTGCCAGGATTTGCTCCATCCTGACAGCAATTCTTGCCAGTCCAGCTAAACTAATGAAGTTTTTAGGTAAGATGTGACATTTAGAAAAGAGTCTATAGAGTCTCAAATTTTTATAATTTTAAATACAGTGCTGCCTTGTTTAAATACCACTAACAACTTTCACTAAGAAAGTGAACATAGTATCAATAAAAGCATTGGTCTGGACATTAAGCTTTAGTCTTGGCAAATGTACTTAACAGCTGTGAGACCTTGCAAATGTTGAAATTTAGGTTCCTGAATTTTAAATTGGCAATGATAATACATTCCACAAATATCTACTTAGTCCTTAATAAGTGCTGAACGCTCTTTTCCGCACTAAGGATACTAAGTGAACAAAAGAGACAGTTTCTGCCCTTATAGTAAATATACTGTCAACAAATACATACTTTCTAAGATGTATTACTTTCTAAGATGTATTACTAAATACATACTTTCTAAGATGTATTACTAAGTCTGATGGAAGTACATCAAGTGGGGCCAGGAGAATAGAAAAAATGACAGATAAGTGGGCTGCTATTTTTATAAATAGAGGTACTAATATATCTTTGATTGTTGGAGGGAAAAGGGTATGCACACAACTGCCTGCTTGCCTAGGAACAGAGAAAGAAGTCAAATGATTGAAAAATATGTGAAATTACTGGACACTAAACAAAAGATTTTATGATCATTGTTGTTATTGCAGATTAAATCTAAACTCCTTTGTTTCACAATTAAAATCCTTCTACAACACAAACCTTCCAACCTACCTTTCTAGCTTTATGTCCACTCCCCTTTATTAACCTAACTTCCAGCGTTAGTTTTGATTTTGCCTAACTCATTGGACAATTAATCCTATTGTTTCTTCTCTCTGAATTCTTTATTATTCCATTTTCCCTAATTCTTGTATTCCCCAATGACTAGAAATACTTCTGTATATCAGTTTTTCTTTAAGTACCTTGAGCATAGGAGATATTCAGGAATATTTATTCATTTTTGTTTCATATACTGGTTTGTTTCTTATCATTCTGCAAATTATTATTTTGTTTGGAATGTGGTATTATACTCAATTTTGTATGAATTTTAAATGGCTTTATGTTTCATGGTACAATATATATCCTGCAAAGAAGGATTTTTTAAAAAATTTTATTGCTAATTAAGGTCTTTAACTGTGGTTAAGTCTTGCCCTAAGGATTATCTCAGTATCATTCAAACCAGTAAATAGCTCCTAATATGATGCTATATATATTCAAAGACTTTCCATGACCTTGGTGTATTTCTTGCCAATAAACCTTTGTTAGTCTTTTAAATGAGTTTTAAGTGAATTTTTCAATTTAAAGAATTCCCCATACATCTGAGAAATCAAGCAAAGAAGAAGAAAGAGTAAAGAGATAACAGAAATTATAGGAGGTCTTGCTAAGCGTAATAATGACCCTCCAAAATATCCTCATTTTAGTTCTGTAGGCCTATTAAGTCTATATTTTGAGATGGAAGATTACCCTGGATTATCTCTCCACTCTCCTACTGTTTTCACAAGGGTCTTCATAATAGGGACTCAGGAGGGACAGAGTGACGGGTGAAGAGGTCTGAGTGGTATGATCACAAGCCAAGGAAGGCAGGCTGCCCCTAGAAGTGGTGTCGGGTGTGGCCTCTCTGCCATTTAGGGTCTCTGCACCTGTGTGTGTCTGGCCTCTCTATGCACCTGTGTATGTGTGAAATAATTGGATCAGGCACTCCCGCATCACTGCCTTGAGACAATGGCCCACATCACGAGGCAGCCGGGACACCAAGGTAGCCGTTGATTGATTGTGTGGCCATGTTCCGAGGTGGTCTGGGAGTAGCTCAGAAATGACACTAAGTACCTGCACAGGAAGTCCTCCATGTATGCATGGCTGACACGTCCCTCCCCACTCCCCCCACTCCAGTTCCCCATAAAGTTGATTACTCCTTGTCTCCTCTGGACCCTGCTTCTCCTGCCATTGTCACATACTCAGTCATGCTTGTGTATTACTGCCAATAAATAGCAAGAGGGCTGCTCACTGAGCAGCAGAGTCGCCTTGCAAACCTGCTCCACGACTTGACTCGTTCCTCAAAAGTGTCCTCAGGAACGTGCTAACGCATTCCAGACCACCAGAATCAGGGTGCAGGGGAAAGGCCCCCCTCCTCTTAGTGTTCTTCTCAGGTTGGTCAAGTCATCAAACAACATCAGATGGCTTGGCAGAGGGAAATGATTAATTTAATAATCTGTGCACAAAAGAGTTACAATGATTATGCCTATCCCAATTTCAGTCAGGGAGAGCAAGGTTTAAATCCTAAACTAAGGAATGGGTAAGGTTCTGGATCCCTAAGAAGAGAGAAGGGGAACTTCACATGATGAGGAGGAGATGATTTCATGTTTAATTTAAAAGTAAAAATGGGTTGTTCAGATATAAAGGACATGTCGACAGAAAAAACTCCTCCTGATGACACCTCCAAACTACATACTTTAGGTAGTAAAAGGGAACGGAGATGACTTCTTTGATTATGGGAAGGGTAGAAACTTCTCCTTAACCTCCGGAGCCTTCATTGTTCTCAATTCAAAATAATCTGCGTGTCAGAGTGGGGCATCTTGAAGAGACCCACACTAAGAATCTTGAGGTGATGTTTTAAGCACCTTCACGGGAGAAGTTGAAGAAAGAACACATCCTCCCCCCAGTCTCTAAAAGGAATATGTGGCTCTGCCAATCCTTTGATTTTAGCCCTGTTAAAACTATTTTTAGGCTTTGTCCCCTAGAACTGTAAGATAATAAATTACATCTCATTAAACCATTAAATTTGTGATCATTGTCACATTTAACAGTAAACAACGAACACACAGGTATAGTAAAAACAACCCTGGACAGATCTGTCACAGTCTAGCTCCGACCATATACGTATTAATTATGTAGTATCAGGTAACTCACTCTACTTCTGTTTCATTTCCTATACATTGAAATTATACTTGCCTTAAAGTGCTATGAAGACAGGTAACATTATTCACATGAGCACTTTGTAAAATCGTTTGTGTTAGACAAATGTTAGTTGTAAAACTTTGAAGGTTTTCTCAATGAGGATGAGACCTGGAATGAAGACCTACCTGTCCTAAGTGTGCTGACGCCTTAAAAATCACACAAGAACCTGGGCCTCCCTGGTGGTGTTGCTCCCAATGCTGGGTCTGCTAATCCTGCCTGGAGAGCAGACCCACATGGTGGCACAGCGGTTAAGCACTGCGCTGTGGAGCTGTTGGGGCAGTCACAAGGAGAGTTGGACCCCTGGCTAGGGAGATTCCCACATGGCGCTGCAGACCTCTCCTGCTTGGCCTGCTGCTCCCCTCAGCAGTGTATTTCCGTCGATCTGCCTGTGCTGCTCCCCACTCTGACTCTGGTGAACCCTCTTGCTGCCCCACGCCTCTGGCCTGTATGCATAAATAAATAAATCTAAAAAAAAAAATCACACAAGAACCCCTGTAAGTGTCTGTAAGTGTCATGTGGTTTCAGAAGGAGCCTCCCCAGGGATGGCCAGCACATCCTCTCCGTCAACCAAACTGATCATGGCTAATCAACTGCAGTGTTCTGTGCTCAAAAATAAGGAAACCACCTTAGAAACCTTCTTAAGCCTAGAGCAGCCATGAAAGAACTTATTTACAGCCCCTGACTAATGATTTAAAAAGTTCCATTCTTTTGGCTAACAGTGGCCATCTCCCGAGAACTTGATAGAAATGCAGATTCTCATGTGATCACCCCATCCACTGTCCCATTGAATCAGAACAGGCATTTTTTCAAGATCTCTGCATGAGTCTTGTGTACTAGTTGGGTGTACTTATTTGACAAGTGGTTTGAATCCCAGGTTCTATTCTAGGATCTCAAGGAAAGTGCCTAAACCATTAAAACCTCAGTTTTCTCATCAGTAAAATGGAGAATAATACCTCATTGGGTTATTATGAGAATTAAAGAATCTGCATTTAGGGCATTTTGCGGAATGCTTGTCCATAAATATTCAGTTAAAAAATACTTTTTCCTTGTTATCATTTTGCATCATACAGTGGCTAAGTGTACTACTCATCCATTCAGTAATCCTGGAGCCTCTGAGTAGGGATGATTTTCCGAGGCCATTCATGCAGTGGGGAGGGAGGGAAACTGCCAGCAAAGCCATCTCCAAACATACAGGACACGGTACAGTTTGCCACACACATTAAGCGCTGGATAGTCATGCGTTTCGATCTCCATTGCACGTGGCTTTATTAGAAACCGTCTGCTAAGTCTAGACACATTTCGTAGAGTCCGATGACCTGTGTGAGGGCCAGAATTCCTGCTGAGTTGCTCTTGGCCCTCGCCCTCTACCTCAATACCCTTTTAACTTTCCTCCTGACACACATCTTGCAGCAGAGCCTTCCAGCCCTGCCCAGTTTCCCTGGTGGCTCGCAGCTGTAGCGGCTGCATCCCCTTCCCCAGAGACCTGGAGGGCCGGCTCGGGTGCGGTGGGGGCGGAGCTCGGCGTCCTGCTGCTTTGGCCGCGGCCGGCAAAGCTGCCGCCCTTGGTCTGATGCTCAACCCAGGCGGCGCTGCCTTGACTGGACAGATGGGCGCAACCGGGACCTGACAGAGGAGAGAGTGGGGCGCTTGAACTCCCACCTCCTATTTGGCTGTGTTGCAGGCGGCAGCAGCCGCTGCAGCCCGGTGGTAGGGCGGCCCCCGCGGTCTCCGCCCGGCTTCTGCGCGCTGCTCTCTCTTTGCATAGTAATTTCAGTTCCTGCAAGCACACTGCTCGCTCCTGGAACGGTCTGGAGAGGACCGCTGCTCACTAGTCAGCTGAAGCCATCGGTGTGGCCCCGAGAGAAGCTGCTTGAGATGAGCGACTGGAAGCCCCCGCCACAGCGCTGGCAGTGGCCCCGCCGCGCTGGGGAAAGCCTGGCGAGAGCAGGTAGGCGACCCTCGGCGGTAAAAGGAGACCCCCCCACCCCCCGCGCCACCTCCGCCCAGCGATGGACCGGAGCTTTGCAGTGTGTTAGGTACAGATGGGGGCGGGGGGTGTGTGTGGACTCAGTCCTACATTTTGCGTGGTGATCCTTTGCCTGTTGCTCTTGATCCCATGCCATCCTGCACTCCAGGAGGGGCCGTCTTGCTCACAGGTGATGAATTTCTCTGCAAGGTCATTGCTTCCTTAGACTCTGGCTTTGAAGGTAGAGGAGAGAAGAGGCCTGCTATTCTTGTTCTTGGGTAAGGGATATGGGTGTGGGGGATGTTATAGTCAATCCAGTCTGGACTCTGAATATCCATAGTGTGTGTGTGTGTGTGTGTGTGTGTGTGTGTGTGTGTGTGTGTGTGCACTACACTGGCATTTTTCTTTCTTTCTGCTTATTCTCTTTAAGGTTAAGACATTATACTTATATGTGTGTGTATACACAGGCACACATTTACCTATGTTTAGTTTTTCTTGCCCTAGGCAGAGAGAAAAGGGTGGCAGAGGTTGATAAAGGAAATCATTCTAGAGATCTGTTTAGTATCTTTAGGTGAACTTTGGAACCACATTAAATCAGGGTAGAAGCTAAAAGCTATAAAAGGTTATTTGGATATGGGCTTTAGAAAAGATCTGAACACTGCCAACCAATACATACAACAGACCTTCGTGGTATCCAGGCAGATCTAAAACATGCAGACAAAATTTTAGACACAACAATGGGCAGTGAATGAGGGATACTAGACGCTGGAAAGTGAATTTTTGGGTGGTGGAAAAGCAACAAATCCCCACCAGGTTTGCAGGATCAGATTTAAAGGGCACTGGCAGAAATCTCTGCAGGGGTATAGGCAGTTCAAGGTTAAAATGATGTGAATGTCCAGAAAGCAGCTGAGAAGGTGAGGAAAAGGCAAGTGTTGAAAAGAGAAGGAGAAATCAAAGCTTTGAGAGTTACCAAGAACCAACTACCTTTTATTAAGGTGTCGTTAGGTGTGTTCGTCTAAACATTTTCACAACACATGTTTTAAAGATCCACGGGTCCATGTTTTCATTTTGTTTTTGCAAGGAATCTGGGTCATTGTGGAACTGAAAGAAACTGAAGTGTTTACACCACCAGCAAGATTTGGCTAGAGAGTTGATTAAAGCTTAGCTTCATGAAATATTTACACATCTCTTGCGTGGGCTTTTGTTTGTTCTTGTTGGTGCTGCTGCATATTTTACTTTGATAATGCTTTTAGTTTACTTCTCTCAAATGTGCTTTTTTTTGCAGTTATAAACTATTCTTTCTTTTACATTGTGTTCACCATTGGCCCTACCCAGAGTCACAACTGTAAGGTAAAATGATACAGGAGTCACAGCTTAAAGAAGAAAATCTTCTTTGCTGCTGTATGCAAATGAGAGGAGTTTGTATCAGAAAATGTGCTTTTGAAATAAAATCAGATGCACATTTTTCAAGTTTTTGTGTGTGTCTAGTGGGGGAGGGAAAATGTTGTTGATTCATAAACAAAAAGGTGATTGCCATTGCAAGTCTAGATCTATCATTGGATTTATTTTGGAAATAGAGCAGAGGAACCATGTAGAGATCCATGTAGAGTATTTTGTGGTGCAATGAGGCTTCACCTAATCACCAATAAGACTTTTATAAAAATGCGGAGGACAAAATTGCAAATGCCATTCATATAGGAAGTGGAGGACTGAATGATAAGATTCATATTTGTCTCAACTGGAAGTCAAGATAGTTTCCAATGAGGGTAGTTTCCTATAAGGGTAGTTTCCAATGGGTATTTTGTATACCTCCCTCAATGTACTTAATTATATGTCTCTGCCACATTTCATTGATTGGGCATCCAATATATGTAAAGACTATATTATGTACAGCTACCTTCACTGCATAAATTTCCAGTAACAAAATTTGAAGCCTATGGGGAAGGCACTAAAATATTGATCATGAAATCACAAAATCATTAATGATTGGCCTCAAAGAGGCAGGGCACACAATTCCAGACCTAGGCGCCTTCAGTGGTAGCTGTTCCTGCCTTCTATAAACTTACTGATTCATGCATTCATGCATTCAGCATTTATTTATCTTAAACTCCACATGATCCTGGATTGTGGAATAGAAGAGCAAAGGAGACACAGTCTCAGCCTGCAAAACTTGGAAGGGAGGGAGTTAAGTGTCATGAAGAGCAAGTATTGTGCAACATGGGAGCCAGGTGGATGGGCTGGCAAGAACAGGAAGGTTTCCCAAAGACCTGAAGGATAAGACCGGAAGCCTCATAAAGAAGAAAGAGAAGGGCAGACCTAGCACAGGGACCAAAATATGTTGAGGCCCAAGAAGAGCAAGTAGCTGAAGGTGGTTAACTACACAGGGACAGAAAAGATGAGGATGGAGAAAAAAGCAGACCCCTCATCATATTGTAATTCAAAAGAGCTGTTAACTCATCTGCTCAACAAACCATTCGATTGGAAGTTAGGGAAGTACAATCACATCAAGGCTCTTTTTTGTTTGCATAACTTAAATTTATATCCTTCAAATTTTTAGAAACCATATTTATCTTCATTTACAATGACCTGATTAAAGGGGAGACATGTCCTTGAGAAAGTCATCCTTTCTGAGTCATTACTTCATCCATGAAATGTCTATCACCTACTTTGCATATTGTGAAAATAAAAGAGATTGAGAGAATGGAGAGTTGAGTTTTATAGAAATGTGTTCTAAAGAACTCTTATTTTAATGACAGTGCTTAGAGCAAAGGGTCGCAAAACACTGTGTATTTCCAGCACTTAATTATCCCAGGTGACACCAAAAGGCACAAATATGATGATATGAAAAACTGAATAAGTAAAACAACAACAACAACAAACCCTCACTATTATGACTAAAGGGAACCCAAAGACCATAAGATGTTTACATTAGTTTTAAGGGAGGAAAATATTTACAGTGATCGCATAATAATTAACAAGAACCCTTCTAGAACTGGTCATTCTCTATGAAGTCACTTTAGTAGGTCTGCATTTTTATTTTTTGAAAATAAAATAGAGAAAAACAGAATGGGAATGTAAATGTGAAGGTAAATAAATATTGTTCAGGAACTTTTAAATTAAATATATATTTGTATGTATGTACACACTTGGCTATGCTATAAATTGTTTAATTATGCATCTTGTTCTAAAATGTCTAAAAGCTACTACTTTAAATGTTACAAAGAAGAGATGCTTCCGATCTGCAAAACCCCAAGAGTCAGCCCAGAAACCTGATGGATGAAGTTTAATGTAATATTCTGAAAAACAAAATTGCCTTGAGAAAGACAAGACATTCTTAGTTGGACTTAATCTAGAAAGGCTTCAAGGAGGAGGTGGAGCTTGAGCTAGTTTTTGAGAGTTGGATAGATCTGGATAGGCACTGAGAAAGAAGGGTGATAAAGAAGGAAGTAAAGAATGAGTGACCTAATGGGAAGTTTTAAAGAATTATTTAAAAAAGAAAAAAAATGTGGGCCTCCCTGGTGGCACAGTGGTTAAGCGCTGCTCTGTGGAGCTGTCGACAGCAACAACGTGAGTTCGATGCCCAGCCAGGGAGATTCCCACATGGCAGACCTCTCCTGCCTGGCCCGCTGCACCCCTCAATAGTGTATTTCTGACAATCTGCAGTTCTGCTCCCCACTCTGTCTCTGGTGAGCCCTCTCGCTGCCCCACGCCTCTGGTCTGTACCCCAGCTTATATGCATAAATAATCTTAAAAAAATAAATAAAAGAAAAAAAAATGACTATCAACGGGGAGGAGAGAATTAAAGTAGGATTTATGTTTAAGCTAAAACATTACTCAAATTGCTATTTATTTTACATCTAAGATTTCCAAATACAAGTACTTCCAAAAAATGTAGACAGAATGGCCATAATGTCATAAATCTGTCATTTCTTGCAATCTATTTATTTCTTTTGCAGTAATTTACTATGTCTTATTTCATTTGAATTTGATGTTGAGTTATTGAAATTATGTGATACTCTACAGTGTAACAGGATTATTTTATTTCTCAGAGTACAAGTGCAATCCTTGGCACAGAAGGGCAAGATGATTGCGTGATTTTCATAAATTAAACAGATCCTTCTTTCTCTTCAGGAAGTTTAGTTCCTTAGTGCCTCGTGGATCTAATACTTCACTAAGCGAGGGCAGCCCCGTGAGGGTGAACCAGACTGCATCTTCAGAATATTACATTAATAATCCAAACTCCCAAAGGAAGAGCAGAGTTTGTCCAATTTTTCTTTTCAGTTGCTCTGTGACTTGATCATCATTTCAATTAAATATTTAAATATGTTTATATGTATTTGATGAAATTTACACTAGAGCATTTTTGCTGTAATCTACTAGTTATTCTGAGGCAATCAGAGAAAGAAGTCTTGAGCTATGTTAATGAAAACTTCTGGTGGACTTTTTTTCAACTCTTGCTGTCTTTCGGGTAAATAAAGCAATATTGTAACATTAATACCCTTTTGAATAAAGTTATCCCTTTTGCCAGAAGAAAAGAACCAGTTAAACTGGAGAAAAGAACCAGTTAAACTGGAGTATAGTTAAATATGGGAGGTCACCCTTTTTACAAAGATGTCTTCAGCTCCTTTCATCTCCTCCACATGAATGTTTATTAATGATAATCTAAACTTTTTGCAGAAAAGTCAAACATGGAATAATAAAAACATTGTGAGGCTATGTTTGAACTGAAAAGACATCTATTGAATTTCAATGGGGAAATGTATATATTCTTACAAGGGGAAATTTATATATTCTTACAATGTAGAGTCTAAATTTATATTTATTACTGTCTTGAATACCAGTGAGAAAAAAATTTACAACGTTCAGGCTGGGACTGTAAGAATTGGCAACACAGCAACAGTTTTCTTAATTTTCATGTTTGTGATTAAATTATTTTGAAACTAGCAGCATAATTTGAAACCCAAATTATTATTTCCAGGAAAAGGAACTGGCCCTTAACTGGAAGGTTAAATGCTCTGACCTATTAAATGTGAGTCCCAATCTGGAGATGGGGCGTATAAATCTGCTTTATAATGTTCCCCAAAGAATTCCGACAACCAGGTTTACACACCACTATTTAGTCCTGCCTTTACAAAGAAATAAAGGTTATGGATGAGTCCCAGAGAAGTTAATAATTTCTCATAAATCATTATTAGTACTGGGGTCTAAAATCTAAACCTACTTTGTCTAATTCTCAAGATTCTAGGCTAAAAAAACGAGGAGCAAGGCTAGAAAGACCTAGGTCTGACAATCCCTGAGTAGTATAGGGAGGGTAAAGCAAATTGCCCTGCAGCCCTTCCTACGGCAGTGAGTTTTTCTAAATGACAATGCAGCAATAGGGTCCCAAGAGTCTAGTGTGGCAGAAAAATTATGGAGGTCAGCAGTATGATCTGAGAAAGGGTGCTTTCTTGGTATTACACCCTAGATTCAATTTTAAAATGTCAGTACTTGGATCCTAAATCCACTCGAGGAAGATCCCTTTCATTGATAGTCACATCCTGTGACACTTGCAAAAACCAAGTGAACCCTGAAAAAAGTTGAGGCTGGAGAGTCAAAATCCACAAAGTCACAACACCTCCGGGGACCTCAGTGCTTGTTGCTAATTCAGTAACTGACGGCTGGACAGAGAGCTCCCAAGTGCCTTAAAAAAAAATCACATTTGCTTCTACTAATTTTCTGGAGAAAAAGGAATTGCAGAGAATCCTTTTTAAAGCATGAATTGCAAATGGTCCAGCAAAATTGGGAGATCTAGTTTAGGAAGAATAATCAAGATGTTTCATATGGATAGATTCTTGTTTGTTTTTACAGGGATATTGATTTCTAAATAGCCTGAAATTCAAATAACCATAGTGAATCTATTAGAGTCTTTTCCCTTTCTTTATAATGTACAACTTTGGGTAAATGAAATGCTTGAGGGAGTTGTGCTAGAATTTGCTGTATTTTATGAGTAATCAGAGCATCTTTTTTTTTTTCCTCAATTCTTCTGGACAATTTTTCTGAAATATGATAGCCTATACCTATATGTCTGTCTTAGTGAGTAATAAGGCAAGTATTGTTAGGATTCAGAATCTTGTATCATCTCCGGGTTTTTATTCTGAATTACAGCTATATAGAACAAGACTGTTGAATATGATATAGAAATGTTTAATTTTCTTCTTTTTCCTGATATGAATGTGCCTACCTATAATATAATTTTTAAATTCTGTGGTTCAAAAATGCAAAAAACATCTGACTCATTGTGGGCACTGCCCTGTTGGTTTTTGCTCTTTGACACTGCCATTATATCATTTTAGAATGCTCATTTCTTCATCTTATATCAGTTACTCAAGCTCCTCAAAACATGGCTTAAAGTTCAATTATTTCAGCAAACTTCCCATGATTCTTAAGATTGTGTGTAGCTATTTTATACATAGCATGAATTTTTCTGTTATATATCATTGTATTGTTTTCTGAGCATGCCTTTTTTTTAATCCTATTAGTTATTTCTCTTGGAAAAATGTAGGTAAATTGGAGCTAGAATGTTAATATTTATCAGAATTGTAATCAGAGCCAAGGTTAACAGATAGATGCATATTTTCCCTACATCCTTGAATGAGTAAAAATTACTTATGACAAATGGGTGTGGAAATTGGTCTTGTTTTCATGATGAACATGTTCTGATGCAATCAGAGAGCAGAAATCTATCAATGTCAGGGTCATGGGCTGAGTTTTGATTAAGTGGGTGAAAATGTTTGTGTAACCTCCTTTCACGTGGGGGATGTTTCTTGACTATACATTGATTCTAAGAGCAGAGAAACACTTTGAGATTATCATCTGAGAGACCTGGTGCACTTCCCTTAACTTGTCCAGACCTCAGGTTTGTGCTTTTGGGAGCTGTGCTTGCATTTGAGATCAGATCAGAAACTGAAAATTGGCAGCTTGTGGCCCTAACCTAAAGATTATGGTTTATTTGTCGTGCAAGTGTTTTTTAAATCAAGCCATATTCAAATGTCAGATTAAAAATAAAGAACACCAACTCACACTATGCACTGGAGCTGTATAATATCATGTGCTACCTCTTTATTTCACTGCAGTCCCCACTACCCCCTTTTTTCTCTTTGGTATTGAGGCTTCATGTAAGTCACTTGTACCCAATAGCTTCATCTAACTGTGCTAGTTACCTAAAAACCGTAATACTGAGTTTGTGAAGTACAGACTATATGGTCTTTAAGTATTATCCAGTTTACAAAGCTATGAAATAATGAAATTGATAGGACTCTACAAATAGTGAGATCATTGTATTACAGAGGGTCAGCTCTCATTAAATTAGAGTGAGTCTAAAGATTGCATTATCAAACTATATAGAGTCTGTGAAATGTTAATTAATAAAATTGATTGACCAGGTCTGTTAGTTAGAGAATAGTGATTTTTTGGTTTGGTTCCACACTTGATTTTCACTGTATCACATAAAGCAGACAGAAAAAAAAAAAAGTTAAAGCAATAACTCTTTACCTTAAAAATCAGTGGCTGTAATTTAAACTGAATTGCTTCATGTATTTTTGAATGTACCTTATCCTTGTTTTAAGTATGGCTCTTTAAGTATACACCAAACTTTCATAGCCTCCTGAAAGTCTGAAGGGTATCTCAATCTTTTAAGCCATGGCATTTGTATTTAGTAGACCTGGCAGTGGAGAATAACTGCCAAGAGTACTGTCAGCTCACCTTCCAGTTTGGGCCTGTGTCTGTGGAGCTGAGAAACTTTCATCTAGGGGTGGCAGTTGGCTGTGCTTTCAAGCCTCGTCTGAAGTTAGAGCATCACACAACCTAGCCACTTGGTGGTGTGAAACCACTCTGTTAAATATGGTTAAAAATGAGGTGTCTGTATCAGGATTGATGTATTCATGTTGTGAACAGAGAAAAATGCCCTTCTGAGACAACAGGATGGAACATTCAGGCAGATCTCTTCAGGAGAGAAAACAGTCTTAATAGCGGTCTGAAATCTCTCATTCTTTCTCAACTTCTGCTGCCACTTTCGTTCTGATGCACACTTCACTGCGTACCACCCCCACATCAAGCCTCCTACTTTCCTTCTAAAAACATCCTTACATCTAATTATTAATCATAAAGTGTCGGTGCTTCAGCAGCCTCACTCTGAGAAGACAGTGCTGAGAATAGTATCACTGGAAGCCAACGGAGGACACGGAATTGCATCCACTCTGGTTCTCCGTTGACAGTGCACCTCGCGTACAGGGATGATCAGGGCTTTTAATATTAGACGTCCAGTCACTGAAGTCGATCGATAATGTGTAAAAGACATTAGGCATCAAAATTCTTCAGGGTAACACATGTTTTTCTTGGTGATTTCTTGGTGATTTTCTTGGTGACTTCTGCTTTGCAAACCAAATAAAGCATTCCTCAAATTGGTGATAGGAATTTAGTTAGGAGGTAAAGAGTACACTGTGAAAGGAAGTTGGAGGAAGGTTCTGATTTAAAGAAGATGGATACTTGGATCATTTAATATATTTGCATTCTACTTGATATATATGTTAGATCTTGTGAGATTCAAAATTGAATAAAACATGGTTTGTACTCGCAAATAATTCAGAGTACTGGACTAAGTAAACTTAATAGTAACTATGGATCAGCGAAGTTAGGGTGGGCTCTTCCTGGACAGGATCTCAGGGAATTCCCCTAGCAGCCTACTAATCAAGTTCCTTTCTGTTCAAATCAAGCACCCCTGTACCTCTCTCTTCCTTCCTGTAGACCCAAGCCTTTCAGCTTAATTTCCGTTCCTCCTCACACCTCCAGCCACCTGTTCACACACCTGGGTTCCTTTCTTCTCAGTAAGACCAACTTAAAAACTAGCAGAAAGCTTTCTCACCCCACGCTTCCTTAATGTCATCGAAAATAAAAATACAGACATATGTATTTGCAACGTTATTCTGTTAAAAACAACTCAAACAGGAGGGTAGCAAAAAAGTGACTAAGAGGGGCAGATGTACAATTAAGAAATCTTCAGTTTCTGTTGCTGGCTAATGGGGGAAAGGAGGAGTTAGAGACTAAAAGGAAACATTTAGTGCTCTTTGCCATCTTGTTTCTAAGACTTAAGAGAATTTGAATACTTTTCTCTTTATTCACTTACTTATCACTGTAAGGAATAGCTGATGGATAGGCACAAGATGATCTGTTGAACTAATGAACTCCAAATCTTTCAAAACTTCATTTTTTAGGCTTCTCTGCCAGTGGCATCCTGCTAAATCCATTTCTTATATAAACAAGCCTATGAGGTTTGCACTATGATTTTCCCCATTTTTAGGTACAAGGAAAAAGCAGAATAAATAACTTGTTCTAGGTCCCTCAGCTATAAATTGACTGAACTGTGTGTGAATTCCGTTTTCCACATTCAAAGGTCATATACCTCACTATTCTTTTCTGTGCTATTCTGCAACATTATTTAAGTCAAAATATGAGGAATAGGCAATGTTTTCTCCTATCTTGGTTTCATTTTGTGCTTCTAAATCAGTTACAAGACATTTCTTAAACAGGGTAAGTTCTAGTATAAACACTTTAAGTTAAAACTTTATAAATCATTGCATAGGCAGTAAAATTGGTAAACATAGCTTTTTATCAAAATCTCCAGGTGACACATATGCTCAGCAAACAACATTTCTCTGTTTCTCAAAAGAAAAACCAGATATATTTCATAGAGTCATGTGCACACACACACACGTGCGCACACATATAACAAAAAAAAAAAAAACAGGCAGTTGTCTGCATTTCGCCTACCCGTGGACTTTGGACTTAGAAACTATTTATAGAACTAGTGTTTCCGTGATTGATGTTTTAAACATAGACATTCATTTACTTATAAAAGTTGAGCAACTGCTTATAGCCTGCAACTAAGTGTTTGACATACACATAGAAGGTTGGAAAAAAAGGTAATCTATGTACAAAAGGCCAGGGTAAGCCAAGTTCCTCCTTAAAACTACACTCTTATGGGGCCTCCCTGGTGGCGCAGCTGTTAGGCGCTGTGTTGTGGAGCTGTCAGCAGCTTCGACTCGAGTTTGACGCCCTGGTCGGGAAGATTCCCACATGGACCGGCAGACCTTTCCTGCCTCGCCCGCTGCTTCCGTCAGCAGTGTGTTTCAGTCATTCTGCCTATTCTGCTCTCCATTCTGTCTCTGGTGAACCCTCTCGCCTCCCCATGCCTCTGATCTGTACCCCAGCTTGTATGCATAAATAAATAAAATCTTAAAAAAAATAAACTACACTCTTAATAAATGAGTGGTACTTGCAAGATGATGAATATATATATACACACACATATATATATGTGGATATAAATGTATGTATATGTGTATATATATTATATATATATATATATTTCTGTCCATTTTGAAGATGAAAATCCAGTAATTGTTTTTAGAACCCAACTTCTGCCCTAATTATTTTTTAGTTCTTTAATAAGCAGTTAATTTTTTTTCCTAGTTAAAAAAAATGACAGACATCCCCTACAGGTATTAGTTTTATTACTGGATTGTTGTCATTACTCTGGAATATCTTTACCACTTCGTGTTGTTTCAAAAACCCACACACTTTGTTCCAGGGGCAGCACACACTGCTCTCCAAAATGCAGGAGATTTCCATCAGAGACCTGTGAGATGATCTTAGTAAACAAAACTAGGTTTCATTTTATTTTTTTTATAGATTTATTTAATCATGCATACAAGCTGGGGTACAGGCCAGAGACGTGGGGCCGCGAGAGGGCTCAGAAGAGACAGAGTGAGGAGCAGCACAGGCAGATCATAGAAATACACTGCTGAGGGGAGCAGCAGGAGAGGCAGGAGAGGTCTGCGGGGCCTTGTGGGAATCTCCCCGGCGGGGCATTGAACTCACATTGCCGCTGTCCACAGCTCGACAGCGCAGCGCTTAACTGCTGCGCCACCAGGGGAGCCCTAGTTTTCATTTTAATAGTTGTGCATATAATATAAAATGTATTAAGAATGAATATAAAAATGTAATTTTAAATATATATGAAAATATATTATTGCAACATCTAACTTGTGATTTTTAAAGATACCATTTCTTAAGACTTGGCTAATATTTTTAACTAGTGTACCAGTAAAATTAAATCGTTTTTTTTTAAAGATTTATTTATTTTTGCATACAGGCTGGGGTACAGGCCAGAGGTGTGGGGCAGTGAGAGTTCACCAGAGACAGAGTGGGGAGCAGAACAGGCAGATCAACAGAAATATACTGCTGAGGGGAGCAGCGGGCGAGGCAGGAGAGGCAGCCCCATGTGGGAATCTCCCCAGCTGGGCGTCGGAACTCGTGTCACCGCTACCCACAGCTCCATAGAGCAGCGCTTAACCGCTGCGCCCCCAGGGAGGCCCTAAATAGTTTTGATAAGCAGCACAAAAGGCAAAACTCTTGAGGGTAATACACAAATGTGACAGTCTGTCAAAGTGGTACGTGTAGTCATGCCATGCCCAGGGCTGCTCAGGATCTCTCTAGAACTGATGATTCCCCAAATCCTTCTGAGAGCAATTCTAGTTTTGGTGCGCAGTTTTTCTAACGGTGTTACGTTTTTTTCTTCATGCTTAGGACTGTTTTCTGAATTGTTCTCTGCAATCTTTTCTGGGACATGAAGATACCCTTCTTCTCTCCCCCTCTCTATCATTGTCAATGTTTATACAATCATTCATTTACATATAGGCTCATGAAACAAAAATCCTATGGAGAATTTATGTATTAGGCCATGTGGGCATGAAGGAAAACTACAGAGTCTTATACCTCAGAGTTCCCTGTCAAGTGAGCAGGCACATCTGTGATTCTCCTTGAAGTTTAAGTCCTTGAAAGCCCTGGACTTCTGCCACAGTCTTTACTTTGTGCTTCCTGAATGACAAAGATTTTCAATGAAAAGTCCCTTCATTGATAAAAATGTATTATAAAGGCCCATATTACAAATTTTAAAAATGTGTTGTGTTAATCCTGAATAGGATTATACATGATACAGCACAAAAGGGCTTTCTATAATTCATAGATAAAAAGGTTTAATTCTTGGGGCATTTTGAATACAAAAGGAAAATATTGGAACTTTCATGATTTTTCAGTAGAGGGTAATGCATCTTCAGTACATAGAGGTTTTTAAACGTGTGTGTCAAATGAGGATTTTAAACAGTTGTCAGCTTTTTATTTTAATCAGTTACATTGAGGAAGGAGTTGAGTTTCCATGGAATTCATTGTTTTTCTATATAATTTATCCCAAACAAGCAGTAAGGTTTAACTACCATTATGACTACTTTTTCCGGTCCTTGAGCAACTTCACAAAAATAACATGTAGCATCTGAGTGTGGTGGGTATGAATTTTCACCAGCATCTAAACAGTAAAACTGTTTTAGGTTTGTCAGAAATTCATAAGGTTGTTCTACAGTCATGAAAAGGATATAACTGTGGTTTCCTGCTGGAGTTTCTATACAATAGTGAAAATAGCATCAGAGGGTGAAGTTGGTTGGAGCTGTTTGCTCATACATGGCTGCTCTTTTCTTTTTGTAAAAAACAGGAAGCTGGATCCTGTTCTTAACTGAGTTCAATTATGTATAATAAAGACTTATCAGTATGGGAGAATGTAAAAATGAAAAGATACAGCCCTGTCTTTAAAGTCCATAAAATCTTAATATTAAGAAATATTAAAGAGTTGAAAGTTTTTATGGAAGTGTTTATTCTCAAGCACATACATTCTGATAAAAATTGATTAATTGAAACAGTTTTCAAATTTTTAGTATTTGTGTTTTTCCATGAGTAGGTAAAAGTTTAGAAGTATCACATTAAGGCATATTTTGAAGAAACATCTGAAATGGTTTCTTTTTTTTTTAAGATTTATTTATTTATGCATACAAGATCTGGGGTATAGGCCAGAGGTGTGGGGTGAGAGGATTCACCAGAGACAGAGTGGGGAACAGAACAGGCGGATCTACTGAAATACACTGCTGAGGGGAGCAACGGACAGACACAGAAGGTCTGCTATGTCACGTAGGTCAGCTTCCTGGCCATGGATCGAATTTGTGCTGCAGTGATTGCAAATAGCTTCATAGTGCTAAGACTTAACCCCTTGCATTACCAGGGAAACCCCAGAATGATTTCTAACTCTAGTAATTGTACCACAGTTCAAATTAGTTTGTCGTTGTTTTTTTTCCCTCTGTTTTCTAGTCCTTGGACAAAACTCCCAGTACTGATAGTTTTGAGGAGAGCTAAACAAAAGAACATATTTAAGTCCCTTTCCCATTTCATTAAATAAAATGATGCACTAGAACTTATTAAGTCAGTCCTACTGCATTGGATACTATTGTAAATTTTCAAATAAAGAGAGCCATGCAGCAAAGAATATTTGTAACCAAGTACATATCTGAATGGGAAAGATTTATTGGAACCATAGCAGTAAAAAAAAAAAAAAAAGCAGATCCACTATGATGGTGTAGACTAATGAATTTATTATAAGTTTTTAGGCCTTACACAAATGTGGGATCTTATGAAGAAATCTGTGAGAAATATGACTTTTGCATGTGGTGTGGGGCTTGAAGCCACTGTAGGTTCACAGAGCTCACATTTGGCAAGAAAAACTGAATGTGAAGTGGAGCCTACACAAGCACAAGCACAAACTATAACCTGGCAGACAAACTGACACTGTAATGACAAGCTGGAACCTGCACTGACTCACTTCCTTGAACCTCCATGACCTGGGAAAACTGTAGGAGCTAGCATTCTTAACAGCAAAGCTTTTTATGCATCTGACCCATAAACTGGAAAAGGAGACCTGATGGGAGAAAAGGGTCCTGATTCTTGTCACCCAGATGAGCCCAGAGATCAGAGAGTAGCACCTAGGACAAAGCACCACCTTCCAGGCACGACGTGCCTGCTTCATTTCTGCCATCCAGATCACATCCAAATATGTATATATAAATTAAAAATAAATAAGTAAACTCAAATATTCCTTGTACCCAATTGTCATGAACCATATAGGGAAGGAAAGTCTGGGAATGGGATTTCCAGCTGAGCCAAGTTGATGCAAAGCCGCCACAGAAACTAGCCAATACAAAGATGAGTGTCTAAGGTCTCTTGTTTTTTAGATCCACACAAATCCTTACTGATGAAGGACTCAGAATCCAGTGTGCTCATGTGTTATGTTTAGGGAATTTTATTCTATAGATTTATGCATGTTTTCTTCTATAGACTTATGTATATACAATGATATGTTATTGGTTTACTTCCATTCAAGCAATTAAGTTTCAAAGGGATTATTTATCTTTTAAAAATTCTAAGTGCCATTTAAGTCACTAAGCTTATCTTTTCAAAATATATATCATCTTGCAATATAAAAGTTAATGAGATTAACTCTGCACATGGATTGGTGATATAAGGATGAACATATTTTCTGCCACAATAGATTCTAAACTCCACTTTTAGATTTCCGTAGGTGCTACAGAATGTTACAGAAAATCAAAACTTAGCTAGAAACCTCCTTCCCAACGTTTCTTTTATTTATTTTTTGTATTGTTTTGAGACTCTTTAGCTGTATGAAGTAGTGAGCTTACCAATGGTAGAAGTAGCCAACCAGACACTATATTCCTACAAAGACTAAGAGGTTCACCAGTGGGGCTTCTGAGATTCATTTGAGATACTTGACATCTGTATCAGTGACTTTCAACCCCCCTTTTTCTTTTTTGGTTCCCGTTAACTTGATAAATTATAACTAATGGAAGGTCCACCCTGTCATTCCCACATTTTTCTTCTCACCTAAAAAATACATTGAAAAACAAGCGATCTAATTTGTAAGATTAAGTAATTCATTGTATACATAATTCAAAATCTCTGACTTAAGTGCATGTAAGAAAAATTTTGGATTTCAAATAAGCACAAGAAATCTGTTATTCAAATGTTTCACCATTCCAGCCATATTTTCTAAATTTCTCTTTAGTAAAGCAAGAAATTATAATTTAGACAAATAGTTTCAAGAGCAATGAAAGGGAAAATCCCTGGAAGGGCATAGTTTCATTAAAATTCCTTTGGTATACAACAGATGATAAAATTAGTTAATCCTGTGTTTTGTATGGACTAGGTATGTTATTGTGTGTTAATTTAATCTCATCATATAGAAGAATTTAAGTTGTGTTATTGGCCTATTGTTGCAAATTGCTGCATTTGGGGTGGAGTGGACGTGCATCCTATGTACAGATATTGATAGTATTTTTTCATTATCAACAGACGAATCCATGACCTAGTAGGAAAATTACAAAGATACATTTGAAGGGGGTGAAGGACATGTTGTATGGGATTGATATAGAAGTGGAAATAATATGGTCTCCAAAAGATGAAGTTTTAAAATTCTATCCCATACTGCATACCTTGAATGCCAAAGATTAAAAAAAAAAATCACAGACTGACAATACCAAGTATTGACAATGATGTGAAACAACAGTCACTCTCATATCCTGTTAGTGAGGAGACAAAAAGGAATATCTGTAGTTGAGAATATTTTGATCATTTCTTATAAATTGAACATTCACTTATATAAATGAAATGATAATGTGTAGAAACACAAAAACCTACTTATAGTGGCTTTATTCATAGCTACCCTAAATAAGAAATACCCCAAATAACCTTCAAGTAGGGAATAAATGAACAAATAGTGGCACATTCACACATGGAATACTACTGAGCAATAAAAACTGTTGACACACACAGCAACACAGATGCATCACAAATATGCTAATTAAATAAGCCAGACTGAAACAGTTGTGTACTTTTATATTGATATGGCATTTCGGAAAAAGCCAAATTATAGAGTTGGCATGCAGATGAGTGGTTGAGAGTGGAAAGTGTTTGACTATAAAGAAATAGTTAAGAAGAATTTCTTTGGAGGATGATGAACTATCTTGACTGTGGTGACATACTATGCATTTGTCAAAAGCAGAAGACTGTACATCAAAAAGATAAACATAACAATATATACATTTTTTAAATTCTTAAAAATCCTGCTACCTAGAATCATGGTGCAGAGTATTGCTTCCTCTAGTTCTGAGCTTAGAAAAGCAGACCATCTTCCTATTCTCTGCTTAATGACTCAGAAAAATCTGCAGACTAAAAGTATGTGCTCTGAGTTCATTTAGACCTCTCTTCGAATGGAGAAGTGATGTCAGCAACATGGCGAGAAAGCTCTTTAAATGGATGGATGCATGTATATTGGGACTGTGGGTGTCAGATGACAATTCCTTTGCCTAAATAGTGATATTAACCACCCAGAGGGTGTGTGAAAGAGTAGTGCCCTCAACTGTCTGTGTGTGAATGAAGCATGCACATCTCCCCAATCTCATATTCACAGACTTTGAGAAAAATGGTTTATTCCAATATTATTTGAGGTCTCTTATGGGAAGTACTATACTACATACTGTGAGGGCTAAATATTGAATTTCTTAGAGTCTCTGTTAAAAATGGAGATTACTGCGTAGGATAAGAGATAAGATATATGACTTAATAACTCTGATTCAATTAGATCATGATAAATCCTACGATAGAGATTTTTTTCACTGCACTGTAACTGTGAAGAGGAGGAAGTCATCACTTTCCACCAGGGGTATCAGAAAAGGCTGATTTTGGGCCTCCCCGGTGGCGCAGCGGTTAAGCGCTGTGCTGTGGAGCTGTTGGCAGCGGTGACGCAAGTTCGACACCCGGCCGGGGAGAATCCCACGTGGCACGGCAGACCTCTCCTGCCTTGCCCGCTGCTCCCCTCAGCAGTGTATTTCTGATCTGCCTGTTCTGCTACCCTTTCTGTCTCTGGTGAGCCCTCTCGCCGCCTCACGCCTCTGGCCTGTACTCCAACTTGTATGTATAAATAAAAAATAAATCTTAAAAAAAAAAAAAAGAAAAGGCTGATTTTTCAGAGTATGGCATTTGTCCTAAAGTTGAAGATTCCTGTAGACCCTAATCTTTTTGCAAAATGGGTCCTTTTTGTCATATTCACTTCTTTTCTGTTATATCTATCCGTCCTCCAATGTGCTATTCCTAAATCAGTTTGGGAATTAATTCATGGAAGAAAGAAAAGACAGTATTTTAAAAGCAGAGAATATAACGCATTCCAGGTGGCCATGGGCTGAACAGAGGAAAATGTTTAAGCAACTGAAATTAGTTCAGTTGGCTGGAGTAAAGGGCAGTTGTGGGAAGCAACATCTCAAAATAGTGTTGAAATCACACTGGAGGGGGCTTATAGTGCCCAGTGAAGTAACTTGAACATTTTCAGCATAGGAAACCACTGCAGAATTTTTAACTGGGAGTGATGTCACCAGATCTGTCTTTGATGATATTGAACAGTGATTATGAGATAATACTAGCGATTATATAAGCTCTACTGGAGCAAAGTAGAGACCATGCCTGAGACACCTATATCAACCCAAATGTGACTCAAAGAAGGCATTTTTTGACTATTATAACTGGCAAACAGGAGACAGAGATCAAGTTCTAACTCTGCTTCAAAACTGTAGAGCAAATCACCAAAGTGTCTGAACATCAGTCTTTGTAACTTTGAGGTTAATATTGAGATTATAAGTTAAGTCTCAGCGCTATGAAGCTATCCGCAGCCACTGCAGCACGAGTTCAGTGCCTGACCAGGGAGCTCCCACATGACGCAGCAGACCTCTCCTGCCTCGCTGCTCCCCTCAGCAGTGTGCTTCAGTAGATTCACTGTTCTGTCCCTGCTCTGTTTCTGGTGAATCCTTTCATCACCTCACACCTCTGGCTACACTCCAGTTCTTTTATGCATACATAAATAAATCTTTAAAAATAAGGAATATCTGTGGGGGCTTTGTCTATTTCAAAGAGCTATATAAATGTGAGAAGAATTGTTAATTGAGTCCCAGTTATTGGAAAGAAAATTGCAAGTATTTCTGGCAGAGATGTGATGGGATTTGGTGGTTGCATGATTATAAGGAGGATGAAGCCTTGCTGCCAGAATGACTCCAGGATTTTAAATAAGACTTGATTGGGAAAACAGTAGTGCATTAACATAAATAGGAATATCAGGAAGGACAGTTCATTTTGGCAGAAGAAGTCAAACCCTGGGTTGGACACTGAGTTGGGACAATGATGAGATAAACAGGTCCACAGTGCTGCCTGTCCACAATGATAAAATAGAGGACATGGGAATGTGGGAGCAATGTGATACCTGGAATGACAGCCATTAACTCGGCACCATTAGATTTGCTAAGTGAAAGAGACCACTCTCTTTCAGGGACAGGAAAGAAGCAGACTGAAGAGGAGAAATTCTTAAAAAAATCCATATTTAGGGTTCATGAATAGAATAAGTCCCTTTGAGACTACAAAGGAGCGATCAAAAGTGGAAAAGAGAGCTGGCAAAGGAGAGTGTCTGGGAAAGAAAACCAGTGATGAAACCAAGTTGGGAGTTTGAGAAAGGTGAGGAATAAAATTCAGTTTCCTCATCTGAACCTTGAGAAAGTAATAACTTCCTTGTGGTCTTATGGAGAGTAAAAAAGAGCACTCTCTGCAGTACCTTATAGACTTTAACACGGGGCTATTTTTAGTATTGCTATTGAAGATTAATTCTCATTCTCAACAACTTTTAAGAATTTTAAAGTGTAACCTAAACTTGTGAGATTTGTCTGTGTATGATGTTGACTTTTTAAATTTATTTTCCTTACATCATTGTAGTCCCCATAGTTCCCCCACCACCATATCACCTGTGAACCATCACCATATTCCCTTGTGTTCTTCCCTCCCCTGTTTTGACCCCCATCTTTCCTCCTCCTTTGCTGTATGTTTCCAATTTTGCTGCTAATTTTGTCTTCTTCTTGACCTTTTATGTGGTTTCTCTTTATTCTACATGTAAATGACATCATCAGGTAGTTATCGTTCTCCTTCTGACTTATTTCATAGAGCATAATCCCTTCCAGCTCCATCCATATTGTTGCAAATGGCATGAGTTTGTCTTTTTTGATCTCTGAGTAATATTCCATATATAGAGATACCTCAACTTTTTGATCCATTCATCTATTTTGAGTTATTTGTATTGTTTCTATATCTTGGCTATTGATGGTTCCTTTTTTGAAAGATAAATCATAAGATAAATTTGCTGTATAATAATACCTCCTGATTTTTAAAGGATAACCCACCAGTTTAGAAGTACTCATTACTGTTCTGACAAAAGCATAATATTTATTGGGAACTTTCATGAGGATGCCTGCATGGAAAAACAAATTTCTCTTATCCAGTCCTAAGGTGAACCATACCAAGGTACAGAGGTTAAGAACTTGCTTCCTTCTGCCCCAGTGTGGAATGTATCCTTTATATAGAACTGAAGCTAAATCCAGTCCTGAGGAGAGCCATGAAAATGTATTTGGTCCAGAAATGGGAATGGGAAAAAATTGAAAAGAACATTAACTTGATAATACATGCTTCCACATTATCTTATAAATAAGTGACCAAGGCAACACAGAACAATCATCAAATTTATGTTGATTTTTTGACTATTCTAATTTTTTTTTATTCAAGATGCTGAGCATTTCTGCTTTAACTCATGTACAACCCAGTTTGCTATTCAACAAGGAAAAAAATACTCTCCAGTATCACATCTTTTTCCTTGTCTCCAATTAGCCACTCTGAATATGTATGCAATTAAGAAAACATAGTGAGAAAGCAGAAAAGCTCAGGGATATCTGCAGTTATGGGGAAACTGTCTGGTACAGGGGCCCAGTTCCATGATTGTCAAGGACTTTTGTGGCTCTGAAATCCAGTGGCACATTACTCCATGTGTTCAAATGATGAATCAAAAATTGTGCGAACTCTCAAGGCAACTGATAAAACATCTTTTTGTAATCATTTGATGTTTGCTAACCCAACACTGAAATTAGAGAAAACTTTCTTTCGTATTTGTAAAAGTCAAGATAGTCATCTGCCAATCCTTCTGTAGGATTTATGATTATCCTAAAATTGAAAAACACTTCCAAATATACACATTTGTTTTCTTTCATTCCACATTTTAGTTAGTGGAGTCATGCATTCTTCACTCATTTCAAGGTATAGACCTTTGAAATATTTTCTGGCATAAAATCCAAAATTTTAACCTGGCATTGAAGTCTATTCATTCTTGGCCCTAGAGCCATGCCTCTCAATGAGTACCCCAACCCATATCCATTAACAACCCAGACCCAGCTCTTTTCTCCCATATACTCTTAAATTCCAGACACAATGGACCATCATCAGTGTATACTTCCTCTCTTCGAGTCTTTGATTGAACTCTCCCCTTTGCCCTAGTGATTCAACTTTTAAAACCCAACTCAAATTTTCACCCTATTCTGGAAAGTAGTATGCATTCCAGTTTGGTTGATTTCAATGTTCTAGCTATAGCATACTATCTTCTAATAACAAACAATTCCCAAATTTGAAGGGCTTATGGAAATGAAACTTTAAGCATAGATATATAGATGATAGATAACCAGCTATATAGCTAGATAGATAGACAGGCAAAAAGGTAGACAGATAAACAGATAGAAAGATAAACAGAGAGAGAGAGAGAGGTAGAGAGATAGAGAGATATACAGTATGGATATATATTGCTACAATGCTCTTCTTTCCTTGAATGTTCTTTCTGTTTCCCTATGTCAAAGTGCTATTCACTTCTTATTTTCCAACTCAGCTCAAATGTCACTTCCTGGATGAACACTTTCTTTTCTTTGAGCTCAAAAGATTTTATTTATTTATTTTAAAAAAGTTATTCCAGTAGCATTGGCTAAAAACATTATATAAGTTTTAAGTGTAGGGCCTCCCTGGTGATGCAGCAATTAAGCGCTGCGCTGTAGAGCTGTCGGCAGCAGCGACACAAGTTTGACGCCTGGCCTGGGAGATTCCCACATGGCATGGCAGACCTCTCCTGCCTCTCCCGCTGCTCCCCTCAGCAGTGTATTTCCATCAATCTGCCTATTCTGCTCCCCACTCTGTCTCTGGTGAAGCCTCTCACTGCCCCACGCCTCTGTCCTGTACCCCAGCTTGTATGCATAAATTTAAAAAAATCTTAAAAAAAAAGTTTTAAGTGTATAATGTCGTAATTTGACATATTATATGAGGATTGCAACCAAAGTTTAGTTTTACATCCTCAGACAACTGATCCCTTTGTCCACTTTACCCACACTTCTGCCCTTTTCTCCTCGGGTAACCACCATTTTGTTCTTATAATCTGAAAGTTTGTATTTGTTTGTTTGTTGTTGTTATTCATTTGTTTTGTTTCTTCATCTTCCTCATGTGTGTGGAATTCTACAACATTTGTCTTTCTCTAACTTATTTCATTGAGGATAAAACCTTCTAGATCCATCCATGTTGTTGCAAATGACAAAATTTTAGCACTGTCTAGCTGTGTAGTATTCCATTGTGTATATATATCACATCGTCTTTATCTACTCATCTGTTGATGGGCACTTTGGTTATTTCCATATCTTAGCCATTGTGAATAGTGCTGCAGTGAACATCAGGGTATATTTATCTCTTAAAATTGTATTTTCATATTTCTTTTAGATTTATTTATTTATGCATACAAGCTGGGGTGCAGAGCAGAGGTGTGGAGCGGTGAGAGGGTTCACCAGAGACAGAGTGGGGAACAATGGGGAACAGAACAGGTAGATCAATCGAAATACACTGCTGAGGGGAGCAGCGGGCGAGGCTACCTCTGTCTGTGGTGCCATACGGGAATCTCCCCGGCTGGGCATCAAACTCGTGCCACAGCTGTCGGCAGCTCCACAGCATTTAACCTGTTGAGCCACCAGGGAGGCACTATTCTCATATTTTTAAGGTAAAAATTTCACCCTGAAGTGAAATCATTGGCTCATATGGTATTTCTAGTCTTAATTTTTTGAAGACTCTTCATACTGTTTTCCATAGTGGACACATCAATTTGCATTCCTCCCAACAAAGTATGAGGTTTTTTTTTTTCCTTCACAAGTGCTCACCAAAATGTATTGCTTGTCTTTTTATTATAAACCATTCTCACAAGTAGGAGGCAATATCACATTGTGGTTTTATATTTTCCTGATAATAAGTAATTTTGAGCATTTTTTCATGTGCCTATTGGCCATCTGCAGGTCTTCTTTAGAGAAGTGTCTAATCAAATTCTCTATTTGGGAGTTTTTTTGTAAGAATTCTTTATATATTTTGGCTATTACCCCTGTTGGATGTGTGAATTTCCTCTCCCACACATTTTGTTATCTTTAGCAAAACTTCCAAAAACTTTTTAAGTTCACACTAGTGTTATTTGAACACTTTGTCTCCTGTACTCCCATAGCACTTTCCTAAAATGTTCAATTTTGGAACACATCTTTTGTTGGACACAGCTTTTATATGGCTTTGTGTCATTGGATAACCCCCACAAAACTGACCGCAGTATCCTATAATAAGAATCTCAATGTGATTGATTTAAGTCAACATTTCTATTGCATTCAGCAATGAATTCTTCAAGAATTTGAAACAAAATAGCTACTTAAAACAGTTATCTGTGTATGTGAAGGCAATCCAACTGTGATATCTGTCACCCCATTGATCACCAAGGCTAATTCAGCTGATCTGGCTGGCTAGGTAGGAGCCCCCCTTCCTCCCTCACAGCTGCATGAGTACCCCTTGGGAAGGGACACTGAGTCAGAGAGGACAGCTTTCTCCAAATAGGGACCAACCATTCTTAGTCAAGAGTATAGGATTAATTGTGCTTCTCTGTCAGAACCTCCAAACAAGCTCTTTAAGTCCATTTATAGGAGACTACAGGAAGTCACCGTTCTAAGACTCCAGGAACACCCAAATGAGATGTTTCTTGGGTCTTCCTTTTAAAAAATAAAATTAAAAAATTATTTTTTGGAAGTATTTTGTGGTATTGCCTTCCAAATCCATGTAAGATGAATAGTTGTATTTTTTTAAGTATGTTTATTGTGTCTAAGGCTTTATTGTATTTAAGATCATTAATGTAATATGAGAAAGCATATATTTTCCCTGTCAGAACTTGGTGACTTTTCTTCTTTGAGATTTTTGTTTTCTACTTATTCTGCAAGTCAAGAAGCTCTTAGAATTAAAGGCAAGGAGTAAAAGAAACATAGGAATTAATATATAAGAAGACATGTGGTATATAAGAAATGGAAATAAATTGAAATTGGCATCACATTTTAAAAACATGGATAGGTAAAAGAATTACCGTATTTTTTAAAGTAAGAACTCTGATTGTGTGGTGGAGTCTCAGAGTTTCAAATGAAAAGGAAGTATATCTGAAGTGATGAAGATAGACTATAGGAAAGCAACACTGAAAGGTAAATTTGGCTGAAAGATGGCAAAGCTGTTCCGAAGCAACTCTAGGCAGAGAAAGGAGAATCGAAACATTGAACACAAGATTTTGGGATCATCATCCTATAATGGTCATAATGAGCATCCCTTACTCGATAATATGATCTGTACAAATGTAGCAAGATATTAGCAAAAACCATAATTTTGTTAAAGCAAGTTGAGCTTTTGAAATTAACATTTTTTATCTTTTGTTCCCCCCACTTCTACTTCCAGGGGCTACTCTTATGAGGATGTTCAAAGAATATGAGAACTATTCAAGCTTCATGGTCTCCTACTTCAATGTTTATATACATAAGGAGAACATACTTTGCTATTTGAAAAAAAAAAAATAGTATGACTGAGCAACCTCTACAGAAAAGAAACTCTAAGGAAAAAGGGAGACAATAGACAAAGGGAAAGAACTGAAAATATGAGCAGCTGATGAAATCAAGCTAGAAAATAATTAAGTGAAAAACTGGTGTGTTACTTCTTTTTCAGCCTTGGCTAAATGAAGGAGCTGGAGCAGCAGAGTTAGAGTTGAGGGAAAGAGGTCACATTCTTTTTTCTTTTTTTTTTTAGATTTATTTATTTATTTATGCATACAAGCTGGGGTGCAAGCCAGAGGCATGGGGCGGGGAGAGGGTTCACCAGAGACAGAGTGGGGAGTAGCACAGGCAGATCAACGGAAATACACTGCTGAGGGGAGCAGGCAGGAGAGGTCTGCCAGCCATGTGGGAATCTCCCTGGTGGGGCGTGGAACTCGCGTCACCACTACCGACAGTTCCACAGCACAGCGCTAAACCGCTGTGCCACCAGGGAGGCAAAAGGGGTCACATTCTAACAAGTTACATGCTCACAGTGATTCCTCCCAAATGACAGCTCTTCCACCATTCTCCTGGGACACACTGACTTACTTTATATGCCTTTTCCTCCTCAGTGTCCTCTAGTTTGCATAAATATGGGTGAAGAATGGACACAGCAAGATTTGAGATAAGTAAAAAGAAGCAAGTTAAATGATAAAAGGAACAATTGAGATTTTTGCAAAGCAGCCTGAGACATCCAACACATTTCAGATTGAAATACTAGGTTATTCTGAGATTATTGGGTGGATTGAGTGTGAAAAAGAGGAAGTAGAGAAGGTGCAGTTGACTTGGAAGGAAGACCTGATGGTGCTTTATATTAAAAGAGCACAGTGATTCTAGTACCACTCACACCAATACTGCTGCGTATGCCGAACTCTCTTCTAAGAGTTCACAAAACCGTATGAAGTGTATGCTATTTTCATCCCCTAGTTATTAGCCTCAGGCACTGAGGAGTTAAGTAATTTCCCCGAGGCCACACAGCTGGTAAGTGGGTGTGAATCCTATTCTTCGGATCCTAGCAGCACACTCTTCACCACCATACTAATAATGCCTCTCACACAGACAACTGTTTCGGGAAGGTGAGGGACAGAGCAACTCAGAACTGCTAGTAGTTCCCTCTTATATTGTCTATAGACTCCAGTACCTTGCTCATGCTGTTTCTCTTGCCTCAAACGGCCTCCTTCCATCCACCCTTCCCTTCACATGGCTAATTCTTCATCCTTCAAGTCTCACTTCAGGGGTCATCCTGCTCAACCAAACTTTCCAGCACCATCCTCAAAGCAGGCAGAGTCCCTTTCCTCACTTATATTTGCTGCCCTCAAAATAAATGCACTATAGCATTTACTATAGAATATTCTTTCTATTTAATCTTGAAACATTGGATTTCCTGCAGCTCGCCCTTCATATTTAGTCAAATACAGGTGATTTGACCAGTTCAATATTTCTAGATCCAGCTCTTCCTCTCTTCCTGTGACCATGGCTGCCACCATTGTTCTCATAGTACCTCCTACAATAGCCATCTGCAAGACTGGACCTCTGCTTCAGTATCACCTGTCCCATGAGCCCTCAGTGGCGCCTGGGATAAAGGCTTATAAGGCCCAGGGCAGTCTCGCTTTGTCCCTCAGTCCCTTTAAGCCCAGTCTCCTGACAGATGGCTAACTTATACAGTCAGTCATGCATCTGGAGTTCCAACAATGCTCAGCTACTTATTGTTCCAACCCCACCCACCAAAACCACACCCCCCAGCAGATTGTCTCTCACTTCTGTGCATCTGTTCACACCTGTTCATGTGCACCTAAAATGGTCTCTCTTTCCCACTGCAGACTTCTGCTCAGATTTCAAGGCATCTTCGCTGTTTCTTACATTCACTCAGAGGCCTGGATAGCTCCTGTCTCAGATTGCACCAACCATATGCCCACATACTGCCTATGCCACCATTTACTCTCTAGTATTCCAATCATCCCTTTAGATTTCTGCCTCCCCACTAGATAGGTACTTCTCAAAAGTATATCACTCATCAAATTCTCAGTGTCTAGAAAATAGGAGCTACTCAATAAATATTTGATAAATTAAATTATAATTTCTATTTTAGTTTTATGATTATAAATTAATTATGAATTAATTAATAAATTGGTTAAAATGTCACATATACAAATGAACTAAATTTCCACCTTTCAGACCTGATGCCCTTCTATTGTCCTTCCTCTTCAAGCTTCATTAAACTTGAAGCTGTCCCCAGTGCCTGACTCGTCTGAACTATCATCGGTGTGATTACTTGCACTGCTTCTGGTGCTTTTTCCTCCCAGTATTATAGATTTTACCTGCCCTCCAGGAAGTCTTCTATGATTGCAGCACAATTGCAAGGAATCATTCAACTCTTGTGTAAATATTGAAATCTCTGACACTGAAATGGACTTTCTTCCCAGCAGATACCAACCCCTGATGGCAAGAATTGAGTTTTGCTTATCTTTGTGGCTCTCTAGTATCTACCATAGGCTTGGCACATAGTATATGTTAAACAATTAAGATAGAAAGAAAAAGTAATACATTCATTTCATGTTGAGGCCTATTGTGTGGCTGTATAAGAACACTAATTACTGTTAAGGGCCTGCTCTAATCTAGCTTTCAATTAAGCAATAGGTTTTACAAGCAAAATACTAAAGCCCTTGGCAAGCTTTGCTAATCTTAATATCAGGTCTTCTCAGGAACAAAACATATGTGAATGATGTTCTTATCACTTAAAAAAATGGCCTCCATTACCATGGACAGTAGTAAGACAAATAATCAGATTAATGAATTCTTAAAAGTAAGCAAGTCCAAATTGCTATTCCTTATTAAGTGATGTGCCACTGATTTGTGAGGTCTTTACATAAACTCTGAGACTGATTCATAATCCCCATGATAACAACATGAGACTAGCTCACTAAGCTACTTCAAGCCAAGAGGAGATCATTTTTAGTGAGTACAGTGTCAATACTTCTGACAAGTCAATTCTCAGGTTAACATTTTACACACTTTGGAATAATCCTTTCTTAATGAGTGCTCAGGAACCTGTGGATTTCTCCCAGTAAAGGGCGCACACCAGGGAAGCAGTGAGAGATCACCACTGCTCACCAGACTATGAGCAAAGTAAACTTTCCTGACTTCCATTAATTTTGTTGTTATGAAAGATATTTCTATTATTTAGATATTCACATGATACTTATTTTTGTTATAAACTTCTAGTCAGAGCAGTAAGAAAAGCAAGCAATTCATGATATCAGGATGCATGGACACAATTCTCATCGTTGCTAGTGAATAAAATTAACGTCTGTATAGAGATATGTCTCTTTTATGTCAAAGTAATTTTGTTGGCAGTGCATCGCATATTGTTCATCTAGTGTGAGATCTTACTTTTCCCTTTAAGTGATAGTGACTCTCCCTGATGATTTCTAATATTTCATTTAAAGGAAACAAAATCACACTTCTGTGGAGGCCTCATAATATTCACCAAATGTTAACTACACACCTTTTTTTCTTGCCAATGCTGTGCAGCACACTGGGGTTCTCAGGGGGGTACCTCTCTACTCTCTTGGAACGTATAATCTGACAAACAAAAAATCCCAGTGATGACAGCATCGCAATGCCCTGTCATACAGATAAGTATGGATGCAGTGGGAGGACAGAGCAGCAGTATCTGAGTTGGGGCCTGGGAAAAGCTTGGATTGGAAAGTTCAAGGAAGTCTTCCCAGAGGAGATACTGAAATGAGGTTAAGAAGAGAAAGGCTTAAGAACAGTGTATTCATTTCGAAGAAATGCCATAACAAAATATCACAAACTATATAGTTTGAAAGAACAGCATTTATTCTCTCTATTCTGAAGACTAGAAGTCTGCAACCAAGGTGTCAGCATGGTTGTTTTCTTCCAGTCATCCCGAAGGAGAATCGATCCATGTGCCTCTCCTACCTTCTGAAAGCTGGCAACAATCCTTAGTGTTCAGTAGTGTCTTGCTTCTAGCACTTTATAAGATCTTCTCCTCTGATTTGTGTGCAAATTTTCCTCTTGTCCCACTAGTCATATTGTATGTAGGGCCTACCCACCTTAACTCGGTATGGCCTTATTCTTATTCGATTATATCTCCAAATATTATTAGGTTTATATTCATAGGTTCCAGGTAGACTGAAATTTTAGGAGACAGTGGTCAACCCATAGAGAGCCAACCAAGAGATTGGAAACAGCAGCATGGATTGCTGGACAGTTCTTAGAATGTTTGAGAAACCAGACATCATTCTCCAATGGTTGAACTGAAAGGCTCTAGGAATCTTAACCAATTTTGAATATTAAGAGGTAACACAAATAGCCTGTGTGCCAAGTTCAGGAGTTTGAACTTCCTCATGAAATGTGTAGGTATCTTTGAGAAATTTGGTTCTGATAGCTGTATTGTCACATTTGCATTTTAGAAAAATCTCTGGCAGCAGTACAGAGAATGGAATAAAGCAGAGATTAAAGATAGAGGGAATATATAGGAAATCTTTGACATAATTCTGGCAAGAACTTATTAGCATTTGCATTACATCAGCAATAGTGAGAACAGAGAGGAGGTGGTAGATAGAGGAATTTTTTTTTTTTTAAGAATCTATAAGACTTGGTGGTTGGTTAGATGCGAAGAAGTAAGAGTTTGCCTTTGAAGTTTCTGGCTTGCTCTAGGAGATAGAGGAGAAATTCACTGAGACAGTTAAGAACATACTAAGACATACTTAGAGATAAGGACATACTTAGAGATAAAGGGGAAGAATGTTGGACACATTTAAACCTGAGGTATCAATAACATTCTTACAGAGAGAGCTATTACTTTGGAAATTGACTGATAGTTCTGGCTAGAGATAGATTTAAGATTCCTGAACATGTAAGTAATTGTATCTTAATTGCATATAAGTAATAGTAAATAAAGTGAAAAGAGCAGATATGGGAAATGCAAAAATTTAGGAAGTTACTTGGGGAAAAATAATAAAAGAATGGTATAAAGAAAAAGTCTTCTGTAAAGAAAAGAGGAAAACTGAATTACAACATATTACAGATGAGAGAGCTTCCAGAAAAATAGAGCACTAAGCAAGTCAGATGCTGCAGAGAAGTCAACAAAGATAGAGAAAAGTGTTTATTTTGGTGAAATCCAAAACCACTTAGCAAGAGCAGTTTCAGCAGAATGACAGGAATGACCCCCGAAAGATTACAATGGCAGATTTAGGAGTGACTATATGGGAAGGGAGGCATGAGAGGATTGCAGATTGTCTTCCAGTAGTTAGATTGTAAGGCAATCAGGGTTACATAGGAATCAATAGCACATGGGTTTAGGGAAAAGGTTTCCCCTGGTGACAGATATTTGAGCATGTTGTGATCCACTCAAGTAGGAAAATATGGACTTTATAAGGTGGCACTGGTGCAGGAGTGACATGTAAGGAGGGGGTAGTGATATCACTTCCAAATCAAAGAGTCCATGAGGACATGTTCTTAAGGCAGTTGAAGTATTTCTCACCAAAATTGCAAATATTCTGTTAATAGGAATAAAAATACCCTATGTAATGGGTAATGGGTATTTTTTTCCTATCTACCCGTCCTGAATCCATTTTCTTTCCATTTTCAACTGTCACATTTCCTTTGGTGAAGCTGATTCTTCCCCTCTGAGTGCTGCCTTAGTAGAACTAACATGAAGACGCCCTTCCTTCCAGAGGCAAGAACCAACCGGGCCTCTCTCCCAAGACTAAATATTTTGGGGCTTGGGGTGGGGATATGGTATTTAAAGTTAATTTCTCCCAGTGACAGTTCTTATTTATAACCTGATTTCTCCTCTCTTATGAACTTGATTCTGTAGCCACCTCTTCAATTTTATGTTTACACCACATTCTTGGATAGGCAGTAGTGCATAAAACTCTAACGCAACTGAGGTAAGTTTGACTTCATCCTAACTGCGTGATCAGGAGCAAGTGACTTAATATCTCTGTGCCTTGGTTTCCATATTTATAACATGGTACTTGTCATGGTGCCTACTTGTGGAGTTTTCTAGGAATTAATTAGTACAGTGTTTAAAATGGTGTCTGATTAAAGTGCTATAGGTGTTATTAATAGTCCAATAAATAACTGTTTTATCTAATTTATCCAGAATCACATGTTCCTTTATGCCACCAAAAATTCTAACAGATACTTACTTTATTCCAAATGAGTGACATTTTATTATAATGAACCTGAAGTGAATATGTAATTAATCATTTTCAGGGATTGACCACTTACAATGGCTTGGAGAGAAAAGGAAAATTTAAATATGTTATTATAGTTGTGACAAATGGAGACAAGCTCTCATTTAGGAATCAAAGAGGGTGAACAAGAAACATTAATGGCATGTTTGTAGAAAATTTTGAGAGAGTTTTTAAAAATAATTTCAAAATGTTACTGTTGTACATTAGTTGTTTGTATAAATGAGATGGATACAATAGCTCCTTTTTCTTTTCCCTAAGTTCATAATACAGTGGAAAATGCAGTGACTCGGAAATCAGATTTGGAGATTCACATCACTTATGTCCACTAGCAGAAGCTACTTTTCCTTACTGAGTCTCAATTTCCTCATTCAGAAAGTGTTCACTGTTAAATTCAACAAGTTTCAGGGTAGTTCAAGTTTCAGGGTAGTTTGTTACACAGCAATATTGCAGCAATAAACAACTGATGATGTAGGTTTTAAACTATGGGATTAGTTACCGTTACTCATGGGAAAAGGTAGGTAATGAAAAAGGCCAAAGAATAAATTTGAGAAACTTTGGCATTTTGATCTGAGGAGAAGAAGCTACCCAAGACAAACTGTACAGGAACACAGAAGAAAATTAATATATTATGGGTCATGGAAGCCAATAAAGGCATGTATGTCAAAGATGAAACATGCATGTGTTGAATGTGGCTAAGCAGTCACTAAGTTAAAGTCAGATAACTTTTGAACTCATTCATATCATAGTAATCAGTATTATATCATGTCACCAGATGGAATTGAGGCTAAGTCCGACTATTCAAATAATGGGCAACTGGTGACAAGAAAATATACCCAAGGACCTCAGGAAAAAAAAGGGGAAAAATGAGGGAAAAAAGGAGTTTGAAATGACTAAGATGTCCATGTCAGTTGACTCAATAGTTGGTGGACCATGTAGACATAAAAATCGCCTTGTTGTAGACAGGTAATCTGAAGGTCAGCATTGTCTGCTGACTGCAGGGTCTTGTGATGAAGACAGTAAAGCCAAGCTGTCTTCTGATGGGTGGAGTGATGATGGGCAGGGAGTCACATACAACACTGGGGTCAGCTCATACAAGCATAAGTGATTCTGTAGCAGGAAACAATGCAGCCAGTTTAGCCTGTTCAGACCTAGGAGTCCTGTATCCTCCTCTGGAATGCCCAGTTAATTGACAGCAGACTCTCCCTTCTAATAACCACCACTTATGTGAGCACCAAAAATGTGAACTGCCTAGATAGAGATCTAACAAAATTTGTACAAGATCTATATAAGAAAAATTATAAAAACATCATGGAACAAAGTCAAAGAGGTAAATCAATAGATATTCCATGATCACAGGCAGGAAAACTTGATATTGTCAACTTCTCCCAACTTGATTTATAGATTCAGTAAAACCCTAATCATAATTCTATCATTATTATGTGATTTACTACACTGATTCTAAGGTTTATATGAAGAGACAAAATACTCAAAATAGCCAATATAATGTTAAAGGAGAAAAAGCTTGGAGAACTGATGCTACCCAACTTCAAGGCTTACTGTAAACTATGGTAATTAAACCAGTCTGATATTCGTGAAAGAATAGACAGATCTATGAAACAGTGATGTGCCATCAGAGTTTACTATATGACATTCTGGAAGGAACAAAACTTTGAACACAGTAAAAAGATCAGTGTTTTTCAAAGGGCAGAAAGTTGGGGAGGAGAATAGGTGGAGCACAGGGGATCTCCAAGGCAGTGGAAATACCCTGTATTTACGATAATGCTGGATAAATGTCATTGTACATTTGTCCAAACCCATGTAATATATAAGACTCAGTGAACCCTTATGTAAGCCATGGACATTGGATGATTATATTGTTTCAATATAGATTCACTGGTTACGACAAATGTACCATTCTAGTAGGGGATGTTACCAGTCCCCTAATAGAGAAAAGCTATGCTCCTGTAGGAACAGGGATATGAAAAATACATATACCCTCCTGTCAATTTTGCTGCAGACCTTAAAATGGTCCAAAAAGATAAAATCATTTTTAATATTTGCTTTTATATACAAATAAAACATCATTGTTCATTTTTGTATAATTTTGCTTTCTCCTCTCAGTTCTATTCCCCATAAAATCCCCACCACCAATTAACCTATGAACCATCACCATAGTCCCTTGTGCTCTTCCCTCCCCTTCTGTAATCCTCTTCCTCTCTCTCCCCTGCAGAATGTCTCTGATTTATATTTGCCTATTAACTTTGTTTTTTTATTTATTATTTTTCCCTAACCCCTTACTTGTTTCCCCTGTGTTCTTCCTATAAGTGATATCATCCAATATTTTTCTTTTCCTTCTGGTTCATTTCATTGGCACATGTTAAAAAAAACTGGCAACAACAAACATTGGTGAGGATGTGGAGGAAAAAAAACTCTTCTACACTGCTGGTGGGAATACAAACTATGTGGAAATTCCTCAAACTACTAAAAATGGAGCTACCATATGACCCAGCAATCCCACTCCTAGGAATCTACCCAGAGGACACAAAAACATTAATTCAAAAGGATACCTGCACCCCTATGATCACTGCAGCACTATTTACAGTAGGTAAGATATGGAAACAAGTCAAATGTCCAAAAATAGATGACTGGATCAGGAAGATGTTGTATATATAATCACAGTGGAATACTATTCAGCAACCAAAAAAAGATAAACTCATGTCATTTACAGCAACATGGATGGAGATGGAAAGGATAAAACTGTGTTTAAAAAAGAATAAAAGTGTTTCTAAGAGTGAGATTAAGAATTTTGAAACTTTCATATTTGAATTTTTGTATTCTAAAACATAGTTTTAGTTATTGTTAGTGGATGAATTAATCATACTTCTCCATTCATTTTAGTTTATGGCAGTGGTCTGTAAAGGACCTTGTCTTACTTAATTAAATAGCAACTTTTCATCCTTCTACCACACTGTCTCCCTTTCCCCAGGGGCCCCATCACTCCATTTTTATAAGTTTTTCTTAAAAAAAATATTATATGAACTATACCTATTTCTTTTAAATATTTTTTTAAAAAGAAACTAACTGCTGATGGTGTCTTTTTCAGCTAGTCTTTTTACATGCATAATAAGGAAAGGAAAATCTAAATTCTAGGCAATAATAGAAGTGACTATTGTAATAGTGATTAATAAAAGGGATCTATAAATACAAAGGTTATGTAAAAGGATTAGTGTATCAATAAAATCTATATAATAATTTAAAATAAATATTCTGAAAGAATCTAAAAATCAATATGTAGACAGTTGGTAAAATAAATAAGAGGGAGTAGTCAAAGTTGTATAAAATGCAATTATACATCATAACACATGGTGCATAATAGGTGATCAATAAATATTTGTGAAAAAATGGTTGCTAAATCATTATTAGTATGAAAATGTTCTGTATTATTTGCTATGTGGTACAAGAACAAGACAGCTCTGAGTTCCTAGACAGGTCAAACTGTTCCACTAATTTAAACAAGAATTTCCTGGAATTCAATTCTCTTGAGGCAGGTAAGGCTCACAAAACCTTCCCTTGAAATTGTCTGCCTGACCTGGGTTAATTGTAGACATTATTCATCATGTTGCTAGAGCTTCATATAAAACTAACTCACTGTTCACATCAATTAGGGAGATTGGAGTTTTGGTTTTCTTTTTTTTTTTTTTTAATTAAATGTGTTGACAAATATTAACCAGTCTGATCAGGAGACCAGACTGCATTACTGTAACAGCATTATAGATCCTCATTATTGGTGCAGTGGACAAGATGGCAACCGAAGGTCTATTTCATTAAGAATGGAATAACAACTGAGGAAGGGGTTATACAATCTTTTTTTTTATTTTTTCTGCAGCTCTTTGCAAGACAGCTAGGAAGTGAATGAAAGAAAAGAGCTGTATTCCACTCCTCCAAAAATGAATGCAATCACTGTAATCCAGGCACAGACCTACCACAGCAAATCTCATCCAACTGTAGGGGAAATCCATTCTGAGAGAAAGAAGAGGAAAGCATGTCTCCCTGGTGACCTAGGGTTAAGTCTCAGTCATATCACCGCTATTTCCTGAGTTCAATCCCCAGCCAGGGAGCTAACCTACATGGCACAGCAGACCTCTCCTGTCTCACCCCCTGCTTCCCTCAGCAGTGTATTTGAGTAGATCTGCCTGTTCTGCTCCCCACTCTTTGTCTGGTGAATCCTCCACCCACATCCCTGCATCTCTGGCCTACGCCACTTTTGTCTTTTATATCTGTTTTGATTCCTTTTTTCTACGGATTTCAGCATACTCAAATAAAACCTAAGGTCAAAGAATGTGCTGACTCTACCTAGCATTGAGTGGCTGCAGACTCTAGGCAGGGTGCTATTATTTTATTGTTGATTAGAATATCTTAAATAGCAAAATGTAGAGATTAATGGTAAGCATGTTTTTTAATTAGATATCCAGCTTTTGTTTCTCTAGTCAGATCATAAGACCAAACTTGTCTCGTGTTTAATCTCTCTTCTCAGACAGAGGCACGACTTTACTCTTCAATTATTTGCTTTCTACTCCCATTCCCTTGTGTGGGTGCACACACCATATATTGTACATTCACACACCCCCAAACAGAGAGACTTTGTCTGACGCTTGTGAGAAATGCAGAAAACACCAGAACCTGGTACTTGCCAAGAGGTTAAAGTCACTCTGTTTACATTTATACTCCTATGCACACCCTGCTTCTGTGGTCAGATTAGAAGCCAAACCCCAGCCATCCACACCTGCTTTATTTATCTGCCAGTCACTGACCACTCCCGGGAAGAATAGTCACCTGGTCTCTGCACCCTCTTGGCACTGATAATTTAATTAGCTGGGAAACATTTTCTGGGAGGAAGGCAGCACTGGAAAGACAAGAGCTTGGGAGAGAAATAACAGTTGACATCTCATTTTTACACTTCCCATCTATCGAATCTTCCCAGGAGGTCTCAGTTCCCACTTGTTCCCATAAATACTTGACCTTGATTCCTCATGAGCTGCTGCTGCATCAGCTTCTTACACCTTTTCTTGCTGACCCACTGCCAACTCTTGAATTCCCTTCCAGGCCATGGCACCCCTTCTGCCAGTGGCCGGGAATAAAGGAGTCTGGGTTTTCGGAGCTTAATGGGGGAGAGGGAGCAAGACCTCAGCTCACAGACACAGGAAACCAACTCACTAAGTTGCCTAGAACTGTATCCACCAAGTGCATTTACACCTTGTTTTATTTTTTTTATCTTACTTTATTCCACTCCACACTTTTTACAAGCACTCTTCCCCGCCTCCCCCACCAACAAAAAGATTACATTTCACTGAAGATTCAGATGATGATCAGCAATTTTTTTAACAATGAAGTATTTTTTTAATGAAGGAATGTGTAATTATTTTTAGAAATATTGTCATTGCCCACTCAATAGGCTACGTTGTAGTATAAACATCACTTGAATGCACTGGGCAACCAAAAACTTCATGTAAGTCACAATATTGCCATATTTGCTATATTGTTGTGGGCTGGAACCAGACCCAACAGTATCTCCTTGGTGTCCTGTGGATATATTGCTTAATGTTAGATAATTCATGTGTGCTTTATTCAGATTTCTTATGCTGTGGGAGTTTGATCATGCTCACTTAGTACAACTCCAGCGTTATACTACTGCAGTCACACGTTACGTTCTAGAACATTGAAGGCCCGGATAGAATAGTTTTCTGAAGGAATGTTTGACCCTGTGAATGTTAAATCCCTTTGGCTGAAGGGATGGCCCACTATTCAGGCAAAAAACTCACCTAAACTTCTTGAGATTCCATAACAGAATGTAAGCTCCACCTCCGTCTTAGCTGGCTTTTATCTGGAACTGCTCTTAGTCCATACGTAGACTGGTTTTGTGAGCAGGGGTAGCATCACAATGAGCAGGGTATTTTTTTTGTTTGTTTTAAGATTTCCAGGTAAGTCTGATGCATGGCTGAATTTGGGATTCATAGATGGAGGAAGGTCTTCTTTCTCGTTTCCCACATAAAGATTTACTGAGACTCTGAAATGAAGCCTGAATCTACTAAATGACAATGTTCTTCCTACTATCCCATTTTGCCTTCCTGTAAACTTTCTTTTGGAAATATCTTCAAAACATGTAAAATGCAACATGATTATTATCAAATAACTACCCTTCTGTACCAAAAATATTATATAAATATCAAATAACTGAAAAGTCAGGTAACTCTTCAGTGCTATTATGAAAGGATGTTTGACCTCACAGACCTCCTAGAAAGAGATCCCCACAGACCACACATGGAAAACTTCTGAAGTAGACAATTTTCTTGCTGGATCCCACATCTTGGTGAGAATAGCAACAAGAGAAAAAAATCATGCTTTATATTACTACACAAAAACTTATGAACAAGCAAAATTAAATACAAGAATGTTTCGCCTCCACAGCAAAATATTTTAAAAGAATATGTGGGTAACTTTTTTCTTCATCACCCAGCTATTCACTCTGCTGCTGTATGTGATGGGAGGAAATGGCACCATGCACTTGGAGTCTTTGTCTTGGTCAACTGTTGTCCCCCGTTTGTTCTGCCCTAACCTCCTCCACAGAGGTGAGAAGTCTCCTTGCTGTTTGTCTTTCTCACTCTCTGTTATCATTTGGAGACATCTGACTTTCATTCCTCGAGGGCAGCCTCCAGTGTCTAGTTTAGTGCTTAGGCCACTACTGGTGATTAGTTGAATTGAATTAAACTGAAATTGAATATAACAAGGCAGAAATTATATCATTTTGGAATGCCTATCAAGTCATTGACGTTAGATATACATGTCCTTTGCAAGTCACAGATGTGGTTAATACAATAGAGTGTGAAAAGGTGTGTCTGTAATCACCAGGCACCTTTTTCTTCAGTTGCCATATGTTCTAGCAATTCTGTGTTGCTCTGTTTTAGTCCAAATTAACTTTTCTTGCACCTTATTAAAATTGTCTAAATCATTGTAATATTCTGATTAGTTATGAACATGACCTTCAATAGTTTTAAACCCTGATTTGTAGTGACTACTGGATTAATGATATAATTGAGATTTTCCATTAACTTGAATTTAGGACTTGGGAAGAAATTTCCTAAAGTTGCAGATAGTGTAAACTGAGTTAAGTTACCATGCAATTTTTTTGCCAAATCTTTTTTTAAATTAAGAAAAATAAGTGGTCTACCAAAAGGAGTGTGATTTAGTTTCCCCCCCACCCCCACCTTTCTTGTTTTCAGCATTTCTAAAGCTTTCTGTTTTCAGCTCTGTACTAGAGGATCCAACTGGACAGATGGTCACCTTTTACATAAAACTCTGAGTTTAATTCCCTCTTTTTCAATCTTTGGGTCCCCATGGATATCAATTCCTTGGGACACAGCATTCTAAATGGAGTGGAATGATCCGGAAAATATCAGAAGACAAGTATTGTTTTTATTAGCATTTTATTTTAGTGGCTTATATACATATTTGGATGTGAATTTTTGTACTAGATTGTGATGTAATTTTTTTTACACTGGATTGTGTCCAAAAAGCTTGAAGTCCACCAGTATAGCTGATCTACAACCAAAGAAAATTCATGGTATCTCGAATATTCCATTGAAAAAAATCCCATTAACCATAATTGTGTTCAAACAATTAGAAATGTGACATCAGAAAGTTCCAGACAAAATAAGGGAAAGTGGAAATTCGAGTTGAGCACCCACACAATAATTGAGACTGTGAAAAGAAAATTTCATTTTTATAAATGTTAAAATAGTGAGAACTATGATAATCATTACTGCCATGTGCTATGACAGCCCATGAAGCTCTAAAGCAAAATTCCTTATGGAATCAACAAAGGTGTGTGTGTTGGTCCAATGACAGCACTTGCCATTTTGTGACTCTCTTGCCTTCCCCTTTCCACTCACTTCCTGCAGTCTTTTATCAGAAACCTCATTTGAACAACTTCCCAACAACTGATGGGCCAGTCTCCAGGTCCTCGTTTGCGCCCTCATCCTCCCTAACCAGGTAGAGTCCAGTTCTGGTGATTCTTCCTTCCACAGATGTCTTGTGTCTTTGTCTTTATCTTTCCACTGTCCTCGTTACTTGTCCACACTATTATTTTCACCACCTGCTCATCTCCTTTACTGTCCCAATTTATCTGCTATAACCCTTGTATTGCCAACTGGTCCTTGATATTTCCATTCCTATCCTGTGCACTTCATTCCTACTCTTAGAACTTCAGTAAGATGAAAAACTTCAAGCTCTGAAATCAGTGATATTGCTTATTAGCTATTTGACTTGGGGCAAGTTATATAAATTTTCTGAAGTTCATCAACCGTAAAGTATAAACTGAATGATTATTAGTTTGTAGGGTTATTGTGAGTTTTAAATAATGTTTATGAAGTCACAGTGTGAAAACCCTAGAGCCTCGTAAGTGCTCAGTAACACATGTCTCTACAAACCAGCGCATCGCTCACCTACGTGGCTTTCATGCTCTGTGGGACTCCACTCGACTTTCAGTTGCCTGACATGTTATATTTATAATATTAATCACATACTCCTGATTCACAGCCTGATCATTTTACTTACCTCTGATCATTATAGCCTCTGAAATGTTTGTCTTCTTCCTCAATTATCACTTCTACAAAGCATACTTATCCTTCTTGGCTGCATCAGGATTCAACTTCTACAGCATATTTCTTGTGTTCTTTTTTCTTTTGCAGAGGAGAAGTGGGATATAGGCCAGAGGTGCAGGGGGTGAGAGGATTCACTAGAGACACAGTGGGAATCAGAGTAGGTGAATTGACTGAAATACACTGCTGAGAGGAGCATCAGGTGAGACAGGAGAGGGCTGTGGCACCATGTGGGTCAGCTCCCTGGCTGGGGATCGAACTAGGCCATCGCAGTGAAAGCACTGAGACTTTACCCCTAGGCCAGCAGGGAGGCCCCATACTTCTTGTTTTCTTTCAAGCACTTGGCCCTTTGCAATACATGTTATTAGTTATTGTTTCTCCTTTGTGTATTGTGATGCATGAGATTTATAGGACAGGAACCATAGCAAACAAAAATACAAAAAGCCTAAATTTAATGTGATGCATATAGGGGAGAAATAGAAAAAGTAAGAAATTGATGAGCCATTTGTATTTACAAACTCAGTGAGACTTATCTGACAATTTTGATAAGTTATTTGATCCCAGTTACTGATTTTGTTTTCTTAGCATAAAAGGGAATCGCAGAGATATTTTACCTAGTTGTCAGATTTTATATGAATCTCAAAAGTCATCAGTATTAATTCACCTTCTGCATCCTAAGAAGCTATACAACCACCACCAAATAAAGAAAAATGATTTTGCCCCTCTTTCTCCCACTCTTTTTGTCCTACTTATAGTGAATAAATTTACCACATCTCTTTCCAAACTTCTTTTATCCTTTTTAATATTGCTATTCTATTTTGGTAATTTTAAAATGGTAATTAATCAATAGATCTTACGACATATGTTCTCTCCAAATAATAATTAAATATACTATCAAAATGAATAAATGGAAGTTGAAAGGTATTGTGCTACGTGGAATAAGTCAGAAGGAAAAAGATAAATATTATATGGCTTCACTTTATGTGGAATATAGGGGAACCAAACAAAGGGTCAAGAAAAGACAAAGTTTCCAAGCTGACTTTAGAGCTGAGGCATCCAAGAGGGGAGAAGAAGAGGAAGGGGTCAAAACTGTGGAGGGAAGAGCACAAGAGACTATGGTGATGGATCACAGGTGATGCGATGGTGGGAGAACTACTAGAACTACACCTGAGGGGAGAAATCAAAAACTGTCCAAAAATTAACAACAGTGTAAGAAAATAAATTTAATACATAAAAAATAAACGAATGCTTATGGTTTACATGCTATAGAATGAACGCATTAATCTGATAGTCCAAAAACAATATGTAAATTTATTTTAATTCCTTGCCTTTTTCAAGTATTGGAATTAAAACTTAGTGCAATGGTACCTTATATTACAGAAAAACATTCTTTTCACAGACATTTTTGAACACCAATTAGGTAGCAAACCATATAACAAGAAAGTGGATTCTTTCATACTGCCTAATCATTTTCCTGAGAATAAAATGTGAATCTTTATTATACATTTTGCGTGGTTCCCCTCCCTATCCCCCATTTCCCAAACTTGAACTGTCTTAAAGAGCTGGATTTTGTTTCGTGTAGAGGAATATAATTGTAAATTATGGCTATCTTAATCTTAATCTAGCCAAAACCTCATTTAGACATAATCATTTGTCAAATCATGCCTACCTTGGTTAAAAATTTCTGATATAATAGTGTCTTTTGGAACAAAATAGATGGACCTTGAGGTGATGATGCTAAGTGATATGTCAGAAAGTAAAAGATATCAGATGGCTTCATTCATCTGTGGAATATAAATAAGTAAAAAACTTACACTGGCAAAACACAACCAAAACAAATCTTGGACTCAGTGAAAAATTTTACTGACTACCAGAGGGAACAGAAAAGAGAGTAGAAAATGAGGGAGGGAAATGTATAGGTAACTGACAAAGGTGGTTTTGTGGAGGGGGAGTGGAATATGTGCACATATGGAAGAGTAAAAATAACCCCAAATGATAATAAAAAATAATCTCGTAATAAATTTCACAGTTGAGGGGTTAGACTTAGAAGAGATTCATTATGGAAAAAAGTGATTATAAACTACTCTGACCTTTTGGAGAAGGGAAGAGAAAGACCAGCGGATGGGGTTGTAGAGGGGTGTAGCAGATATTTCAGTACAGACCTAGTTGCATAATGGCACCTTGAAAAAGATTAGCAATATACTGTTGAGGTAATTTTCCACCTCTTTAATAATTGTTTCACACATTCAGCATGCAAGTCCTCTAAAAAATATAATTATTGCTATGTTGCTGTGATCATCTAATTTGTGGAGAATATCCCGCTGAACCATCGCACTAGGAAGAATGAGAAGCAGGAACGAAATATGAAAGGACATCTTTGAAAAACATAATGTGTAGCAGAGAGTTACATAATATTGTTTTACAGATCAGTAGAAACTCCTCTTTCAAAAAACCGATGACTAACTTAGAAATGTCTAGAAGTCCCTCTGTGAATTCCATCCTTGGATACATAGACCTTGAAAGTCATTTATATCAAGCATAGCTCAAAATCAGTATTCTTCTACTTTACCTTACAATCTTTCAAGAGCATATATAAAACTTCACTAGTTTTCTTATCCATGGCCAATTTCCCAAAATTGAGGTATAAATATGTAATAACTGGCTCTCTGGGAGAAAAACACCTGGATTTGCAGTTTGTCGATTTCTGTGATGTAACTGTTCCCACAGTGACTGGTTTCCAGCTACCAAGATGACGTTGCTGATCAGAGAGTTGGGGACAGGTGAACTCAGCTAGCTGTGTAAGCCAACTCCAGCACGCTGTTGGTTGTAGGCCTACTAGTTCCATCTTTTCCCATTATGTACCTTAGCAATGGCTGTAGAATTTTTATATAAAAGGGAATTGCAAGATCAATCCAATTGGAAAGGGAGGTTACATGTTAAGTGTAAGATTTTTATTATCTGGAGTGAGTTAGGGCACAGAAAGAGTTGGTAAGAGTAGTTAAAGCCTTCCTGCACCCATGTCATTTACCCCTACTGCTCCATGCCCCCATGCCCCCACTCCCCCATGCCAGCACAGCTGTCCATTTGAAGCCTTCTAGTCCAGACTGGTTCCCTTTTTTGGACCCTTCTTGGCAACTTTCCCAACATTGTCCTAGTCACTCTGATTTGAAATCTTGGAATCATTCTAGATTCCTTCCCTAACCTTAATCCCTGCATAGTACTAGTCATTAAATATGACCATGCCACCTCTGCCATAGTTATCATATCCTTTTCTCTTTATACTTTTATAGTAAAAACAATGATGTTTTCCTTATTATCTCTAATATAGTAATAGCTTGGTAATTGATCTTACTACCCGTAAATTCTTCATTGATAGCCAGTGAAGCTTGAAATCTGTTTCTTTTGTAAACTTCTAGTTTCACTGGCCTGTTGGAAAACTTCTAGTATCCCCCTATTGCTTGCAAAAAAAAAAAAAGAAAATAGCAATGGGAAACTCATAAGATGTAACATGGGTTGTAAAATGGGACAGCTTGGGGTGATACACAATTTGGTAGGAATTTTGTTCTTCATGCTCACTCTCCTTTACATCTATTGCTACACTTCACACAATTGAAATAAAACTATGTTTACAGCATTTTGATACTACAACAGAATAGATTTTAAGAACAGGTCCCCCAAAGAGGGGACTCCTAGCTCAAGGCTCATGAGTTAACCTTCATTAATTAGCCTTACTCTGGGGATGGAACACTCCAGAGTTAAGTGGAGATCGTTTAGAGAATGTCTGTTTATCCCTGTAATGAACTTGATTGCTCATAAACCCTTACCAGTTATTTTGTTTACCTTCTTAGGCTCAATCCCCGTAAGTAGACTTATTGCTTCAAGGGTACAGATAGTTATAATGTAAGATAAGAAATGCTATTCTCACCCCATCCTTACAACCACTGAATGTTATTTTTAATCTTTACCTATTAAAAAGAAAAACTATTATGTTTAGTGTTAATATACCAGAATATAGTATTAAATGATGTGGTTGTCCTCAACTCTGTTGAAATATAAGCTTCCTATAAAATATCTTTAAAATGTTTGGATCTTATAATTACAAGGTCTGTTATATTGTTACAATATTTAAGTAATGAAACAGCATATTGATTTATTTTCTTACTTTAAAACCTATTACAAAATGTTGGTAAGTAAATTATATTAGGCTTATACCAACAAAAAAGGAAGAAGGGGGAATGGGAAGGGAAGAAGGAAGTGGGGAGGGTGGGAGGGAGAGAGGTGGGTCCAACAGTGTAATAAACACACATCAGCTGAAACATTAAGTTTTGTACATAGTAATCTTGAATTTTAGTGTTAGCTATGTTCCTTGCCACTATTACCTTAGTGAATTCATCACAAAACTTCAAATGTTCCCCAAAAATATCTAAGGAACATATAATTCTAAGTATTTTCTAGGTTAGAAAGACAAACCTAAAAGGATATGTATTGCTTAATTTTTGGTATATTTCTTTTTTTAAGATTTATTTATTTATGCATACAAGACTGGGGTGTAGGCCAGAGGTATGGGGTGGTGAAAGGATTCACCAGAGACAAAATAGGAAGCAGAACAGACAAATCTACTGAAGTACACTGCTGATGGGGTGCAGTTGGCGAGGCAGGAGAGGTCTGCTGCACCATGTGGGAAGCTCCCTGGCCGGGATGGACTCATTCTATAGTGGCTATGGATACCTATATAGTGCTGAGAGTAAACCCGTTGCGCCACTAGGGAGGCCCTAATTTTTTTATATATTTCTACAAGTTTATTTATAGATCACATTTCCTTTTAAGTAATAAAAAGCATTATAATTGTGTACTCAGTTGCTTATGTTGAGGCACAGGGGAAATTCCCTCACCCCTGTGGAGTGTTCTAAGGCTAGACAAACAAACAAATTTACATCAGACAGATTAGTAGAAAATCCAATTTAATAGCATATATGTAGATAATCAATTCTAAAGTAAATGGAACAAACTAGGGGTTACATCCCATACTGAGGAATGGGATTAGGGCCTGGGGCATTCAGGACAGGAAGGGGGTTGGTTCTAACATGATGATAAGAAGGTGACAACACCTATGAAGATGACTTCCTTCACGTGACATCACCTGCCATTGTCAGCCTTCCCACTTGTCTCTCACTTACATGTTTCTTTCAAGTGTCTCTACATGTCTCTCTTCCATGTGTCTCCTTCCATGTCTCTTTCCCAGCTGTACCAGGGTACAATTCAGGCCATAGAAGCTAGAGCTCTCCCTTTAACCTCCCTGCTTTCTATGCTAATATAGTTTCACCTTGCTGCTCTTCTCCACACTTTAAGTGGGGCAGGAAATGCGGTACCTGCCCTCACAGGTTTACACTCCTGAGGCATGTTACACCAGCCACTCAGGCACCCATAGTCCTCCACCATAGTTTGTTGGCTCCCTCCATACTTCCCTCTTCACTTGCCACCTCTCCCTCAGATTTTCTCAATTTTACAGTCAGATTTCTAAGGCATGCTTTTTATTTGGTTTTGTCTGATCCTTGTTTTGTTCCTCTCTATTCCAAATATCAGTGAAACCATCTTGTATTTGTCTTTCTCATTCTGGCTTATAGCATATGATCCAGCAATTCCCCTCCTAGGTGTCCACCTAAGAATGCAAAAACATTAATTCAATTGTACCCCTATATTTATTGCAGCACTATTTACAATAGTCAAGCTATGGAAACAATCTAAGTGCCAAGGATAATGATTGGATTAGGAAGATGAGAAATATGAACACAATGGAATAATGCTCAGCTATTTTTAAAAAGAAGATAATTTTTTTTTGCCATTTCAGACCACATGGAACTTATGGAGATTATGATAAGCAAAATAAGTCAGAAGGATAAAGACTCCAACATCATGATGGGGTTGACAATTGCTTCTGATGTTATGTCTTAGTAAAAAATTATCTTTCAAAAATGCTTTTCATATTCACTCCCACATTCTTTTCTTTTTATCCACATCAATCTTTTTCTCCTGGAGACTGTAGAGTTTGTAATTGTACTCACTTGGTTTTGAGTTCCAACTCTGCCACTTACTGAATGTGCAAATTTGGCAAGCTAACTTCACTCAGCCTCATTTTCTCATCTGTAAAACAAAATGATGGTGCTTTTTGGAAACTTGTAAAAGTGTTATAAAACTAGGGAGGGAACACCCCAAAGCCCCACACCTGCCTGCTCTAAATAGGTTCTGCTATCCACCGCATCAAGACAAAACTTAGTCTATTGTGTAAGGTCTTTAGTGGGGAGGAACGTTTTATATATATATATGTATAAATATATATATAAACATATATGTGTGTGTGTGTGTGTGTGTGTGCATGGTGTGAGGTAGTAATCTAGCTTCATTCCTTTGCATGTAGCAGCCCAATTTTTTAATGGGGAGGAACTTTAATACAATTAGTGTGCAACAAAGAAAAAAATATATATGGTTTCTAAATCCAGCACTCAAAGTTACCAATCCCCTCGTGGGTAAATGCCCAGCCAAACAGGGTTGGCCCAAATCAGGGCCACTGAGGCCTGAAAGCTTGCCACAAGTCTAAGGCACGTTCCAGTGGAAACCCATAAAAAAGGGTCAGAAACAGCCAGACAAGTCTGGGAGGAAAGGAACAAAATCAAAATCAAGGTAAAAGCTCCCATTGCTAACCTCACCATGGGTCTCTCACCCACATCTGTTTCAACCAGTCCAGTCCTGAGAAGCAAACACAGCTTCTTCACATGGCTCTCTGCTCCATATGCTTCCTCCAGCTCTCCTTCTGGCGCTCCAGCCTGCTCTCTTCCTCCCTCAATCTCTTTCTCCAGCTTCTTCTCTTCCCTGATCTGCTCCACTCTATCTTGGGTGGGGCAGGAAACCTGGAACCTCCCCCTTTCTTGGGGACCACCCTGTTACAAAAGCAGTTAGGAACATCTAAGTTTTCTGGCATATGATAATAAGAAAGGACACCAGTCTTGAAAGAGAAATGGATAAGACAGTGAAGAACATTTTTTTAAACTATGCAAGAAAAACTAATTTTATTTTATAAATAATGAGGAATTGTAAATTGTTTTGCACAGAGAAGTGTTTTATTTATGTTTGTTTTAGTAATATATCATCAGCAGCAAGTTGAGGTTAAGTTTTTGGAATTGACCTTGAAATTTTTACAGTTGACCTGAAACAATGCAGAAGTTAGAGGTGCTAATACCCCACACAATCTAAAGTTTTGTATGACTCTTGACTCCCACAAAATGTAACTACTAAATTGCTGCGAACTGGATAGCTTACCGATAAAATAAACAGTAGATTAACCCTTATTTCATAAGTTACTTGTATTATGTATTTTACTGTTATACTAAAATAAGCTGGAGAAAATATAATTAAGAAAATCATAAGAAAGAGAAAATATATTTATAGTACTGTTCTATATTTATCAATACCACAAGTTTACATTGTCTATTAACAAGAAAATCCACCTATAAGTGGACCCACACAGTTCAAATCCATGTTGTTCAAGGTCAACAACATTGTGATAATACACTATCATGAGACATGATAAATTCATGTAAATCTGGTAGTGACAGAAAAGGTGGGTCTGATAATTGGCAGTTAAATTGTTCCTTAAACTTGAGTCTCTTCTCAAAATGTAGGCCAAAAATTAATTTCTTAACCATTCTCATTGATGTTTTGACACAATTTCATAGTTTGACTTTAGGTTGTCCTTGGAGTTTCTGTACAAAGGATATATGATTTGAGTACCAAAAGCTAGAGCTACCAGCAAAAGGAGAGGGGGGTGGGGAAAGAAATCAGCTGATAAACAGGAGTCAGAGAGTCTGGGAAAAGAAACTTAAGTAAACTTTGTATGCGGCCCAACAGACATCACTTTAAATAGCATTTCTCAGTTGTTGACTTTGAGAAATAATTACACTGCTTCGCTTGGAGTTTGTAGATAGCCAGGATGGATAAGGAAATTATGGTTTCCTTTAACTAAAAGCATGTCCAGGCTGACCTCCTGGTACAGCAAAGAGCAGATAAAAACTGTATAACGTATAAAGACCTGCAAAAAAAAAATCTGGCATCACTATAGAAAAGCTTCAGGGTATGAGCATGTTCCGTTTTCCTAGATGAGCATCAGCTTTTAAATTTTTTATTATTTTTATTATTTATTTAATATGAAGTTCAATAAGTACAAAAGGTTATAGAGTAAAAGTTCTTTTACCCACCCTACCACCCCGGGCACTAGTTCCCTTTCTCTGACAGCAATTTCTTATTTATCTTTACAGAGATATTTATGTATGTACATTTAAAAGGGAAACATTCATTTATTCCCTTTTTAATACAAATGATAGCATGTTAAAATACTGCTCTGTATGTTAGAGGGGAGTTGATTGCTATTGGGTTTTTGTTTTCTTTGTTGCTGTTGTTTTACTTAATGTATTTTGAAGGTGGTTGTACACCAATACATCATTTTATCACAATTAAATATGGCTACTTAATATACCATTATATAAAGTACCATAATTTCTGTGACCCCCTAAACGAACATTCAGATTACCTCTAATCTTTTGTTTCTTCATGCTGTGAATAACCTTGTACATATATCAATAAGCACAATTATTTATTTTACTTAAAAGATTAGTACTTAAAGTGGGATTGCTGAGTCAAAGTGTATGTGACCTTGTAATTTGGACAGATATTGCCAAATTATTCTCCACAGAGGTTATACTAATTTGCATTCCCACAGGCAATATGTTGAAGGCACTATTTTGACTTGAGAGCAGAAAAATGTGTTGTTAATTCATAGGTAGCTGGTATAAGTTCAAGATCTCTCATATCAACTCACAGGTATTCAGACTAGGATGTTTCTCTCCAAAAAAAGGTGAATATATTCATCTCCCAAATCAGTGGTTCTCAACTGGGTATAGTTGGTCCCCAGAAGACATTTCACAATGTCTGGACACAGTTTTGATTGTCACAATTGGTGAGTGGAGATGCCAGAATCTCTAGTGGGTAGGTTCAGGGATGCTGGAAACATCCTATAGGGGTACATATGAGGGGTATGGTCTGTCCATCTAAGTCCCCTGCAAAGAATTATCTGGTCCAAATTGTTGGTAGTGCTGAGGTGAGAAGCTGTCTTAGACAAACATCTGCTTCCTCTCATATGAAACACATAATACAAAGCTTAGGATTCTGTACTCTCTCGAGTCTATGCTGAATAAAATGACAAGTCCTTTTGTGCTTCCATAGTACATTTGTTTTTGATTTTTGTTTCTTTTATAACATATAAATTGAATTGTGGAGAACGGGCCTTCCCAAGATGTTCAGAACAGGCCTTCCTTCAGACATGTCACTTTGGCATCCTTCTAGCTGAGATCAGTCAAGACCCTGGAGGCTCATGAGAAACTTGGACTGCTTCTGAAACTACTTAGTGGAATGAAAACTGGGGGAGATTTAGGGCTATACCCAGATTTAAGGTTATCTTCAGAAGTAATTTTTCCTTTAGAGAAACCTATGTCTATGGCAGAGTAAATACCATGTTACAAAATATCTGATTCCTGTCATAAAAGAACCTCTCTCTTTGAGGCCCCAGTTCCCTATTCCATTCCCTGACTTAGGATAAAAAACCTAATTTGGCCCCGTTTCCTTTAGCATTTACATCTGTGTCAGTTCTCCAGATATATGTAATTAAATGTGTTCTTTTTTCCTACAAATCTCTCTGATATTTTATTTGCTCTACCAGTCTGAGAACAACCTAGGGCAAGGGGAAAATTTCCTATTCTCCCCTACAATTGAAATTACTGATTTGCAGGAACTGTGAGCACCTCAAAAACATGTGTGTGTCTTATTTATATGTGTATCCTCAATATCTGGCACAGAGAAAGCACTCAGCCTTTTAAATGTGTGATTGGATGCTAACAGTACTCCCTAATTGTCTCAGTGTGATGTACAGGATTATTTTAGTTTTAATCAGAGACATTCTGTTTTACTCATACTTCCTTCACCTTTCTGTTAATTCCAAATATCACTTTTCAAAAAATATTGGATGGTTTCACTTGTAGGAGGAACATAGGGAAGCCATACAAGGGATCAGGAAAAAAAAATAAAAGACAAAAACTAGCAGGCAACTATAAATCGGAAGCATTTGGCAGGGGAGGGGGAGGGAGGGGGATTAAAATAGGGGAAGGAAGAGCACAAGAGACTATGATGATGATGCATGGGTTTCTTGTGGTGGTAATTTTATGGGGATTACACCTGAGAGGAGAAATCAAGCAATGTACAAAAATGAACAACAATGTAATATATATATATATATATATATATATATATATATATATATATATATTATATATATATTTAAAATTTAATTTTTTTAAAAATCTACTTTTCTTTAGACTTCTCCATGCAAGTCTTTTCTAGCCTATAGAAGAACTCTACCAGGAAATGTCAATTCAATAAGAATATTAACTTTCCCCCAATTTGAACTTCTATAAAATGTTTGCTTTTTTTTATAAAGATTTATTTTTTATTTATTTATACAAGAGTTGGGGTGTAGGGGGGGAGAAGAGGATTCACCAGAGACAGAGTGGGGAGCAGAGCAGGCAGATCTACTGAAGTACACTGCTGAAGGGAGCAGCGGGGGAAACAGAAGTCTGCTGTTCCATGTGGGTTAGCCTCCTGGCCTAGGATGAAACTCATGCTACAGTGGCTGGTGATAGCTTCATAGCTCTAAGACTTTAACCCCTGTGCCACCAGGGAGGCATAAAGTGTTTATCACACAACATTAGTCAATTATATACAGTCTTGCTCACTTAAAGCTTCTAATGGAATTTGCTTGTTTCCTCAAAAGGACTGAAATCTCCTTAAGAAAAAAGTCAAAACTTTTAAGTAATTCATGATGCTTAACTTAGTATTTTACAGACTATAAAGCAGGGGAGTGACAGATTGAGTCTCTCTCTGTCTCTCTCAAAAACTCACAAACCAAACCCGAAGGAGCACCTCACCTCAGAAAGAGATATGTTTATTCTCAGGAGTCAAGCAAGGAGTGGCTTTGTGTTTTGTGGGTATAGAAGAACCCCACTTGACCAGCTCCCTGTACGGCTCCGTTTCACTTCTATTTTCATCACTTAAATGTTGCCACCACTTTCCTATCATTCAATTTGATTAATTACCCAAGGTGGCAACTTGAGGAGATACTCCTTGTCAGTGTTTGATATGAGCTCAAAGCAGAAATCACCAATACGCTTTTAGTCTGCAGGAAAATAGAGGTCTCCACTTATGTACCCACACCTAGCTGAGAAGGCACCTTTGCCAAAGAAAAAGCAGAGGCCTGGATTTAATAAGAACTCCACAGTGTGGTGGGGAATTTGGCAATTAGGGCAAAAGGCAGAGATTAGCTAGGAAAAGAGCACGGATAAATGAGTATGTGCTTATAAGGTTGAGTAGCCTTAAACATATCGTATAGAAAATTAGGGGACAAGGCAACTTCGGTCCTATCTAACACAAGATTTTAAAATGAAAAATAATAATAATAAAAAAAATACAGAACTGCTTGGTTTATTGGCTTGCTGTTTAACTAGAGACCCTGTTGGCATATTCTTTATAATTAAAATAAGCTTGCAATTGAAAACTTTTCAGAGATGAGCTGCAAAAAGAAAAAGAAAACATCTAGATTTCAATATTTATTAGGCAAACCAAGAAAATTATAAGAGTCAGCTTAATTAGAGAAGGTCAGAAATAATAAATATTTCAATGATCTCTTCCCAAGAAGGATTCGATTAAAAATAAAAACTTTAGGCATTTTTAAACAGTAATTTTGATACCTAGCTATGTATTATCTGTCTCCAGCTGGGAAAATGGAACTATTGAGGTGTGAATAAAACCTAACTTTGATTTTGCTGAGAAAGAACCCTAGAGTTCACATAATCCATATGGTCTAAAAATAAATGAGTTCACTATAATTTTCATTTGTAAGTGAGTTAAGACATTTTAACTTCAAATGATAGTATTTAAACATGGGGGTTTGGGAAAACATATATAAAATTATTTAAGTGTTAGACCATTTAAGATGGACTCTGTAAAATATATTGCATTGTTCCTTCCTTCCTAGGTAAATGATGCCAAAATAATAATAATTCATGATTGTGTATCTTTTATCTTCTAGAACGTTGTTAAGTATTTAATGTATTTCATTTATGCTCTGTAAACAACTCCTTTGCACAAGCAAATTCCTTTTTGTGACATTTTTTCTAATGTTTTAGATTAAAGGTTATTAATATGCAGTCTTGGAAAAGTTTCAAGTCACGAACCTTCTAAAATTATCTGCAAACATGTATATGTGTGTACACTTGTGTGTTTCGAGAGAAAAGCCTATAGTTTTTACCAGCTTCTAGGAAAGTCAATGTCCTTTAAAACAGCCAAAATATACTAATTATTATGAAAAGCAGACATTTCCTTGTTGCCTAGTTTAGCTCTATTAGCTTGAATTTGTAAAGTGGTTTTGTAGGAGCAAAAGGGGAATATTATCCAATCCCTATAAAGTTCTTTTTGGATTGGCCAAGCAAACGAATTACCATCAGACAGAATAGTATGAGAAAAAGAATATATTTAATTACATACTATGGAGAAATTTGCATGGCTGTGAATTACTTGGTCAGATTGAAGGTTGCTAAGAAATGAAATAACAATCTGGGATATAAAAGAGAGAGGAAGAAAACTTTATATGATGAGGGAACTTCATAAGACAGAACCAGATGCTCTACATGTTTACCCTACCTTAAGATAAGTTTCTCCAATTAAAAGGTTATTTCTGGAGATGACCATAAATCTGGGTAATCTTCATCCTCTAAGGTAAAGGTAAGTTTTTCTTGAGACCGCTAGGGTCTTGATGGACCTACTCTCCTTGTGCCCAGGTGACACTGGAAAGCTTTCCCAGTGCATCTTGGAAAGAGCTTTATGAGCATTATGGGGGTGGGAGCTATTGTAGTTTCAAGGTTATGTTACTTGAATTTTCTGTTGTCCAATAATCCTTGTATTCATAGAACAGACCTTTCTTTCCTAGTATGAAATTTGTTAGCAGGGCCTCCCTGGTGGTGCAGCGGTTAAGCGCTGCACTGTGAAACTGTCCGCAGCGGCGACATGAGTTCAATGCCTGACCAGGGAGATTCCCACATGGTGCGGCAGACCTTTCCTGCCTCGCCTGCTGCTCCCCTCAGCAGTGTATTTCTGATCTGCCTGTTCTGCTCCCCACTCTGTCTCTGGTGAACCCTCTCGATTCCCCACGCCTCTGGCCTGTACCCCAGCTTGTATGCATAAATAAATAAACCTGTAAAAAAAATTTTGTTAGTAGTGTGGGCTCTGGGGTTAGTCTGTATTTAAACCTGGTCTCTACTGCTTTCATGACCTTGCCTCAGTTTCCAGATCTTCACAGTGAAGCTCATAGTAGGAGCAACCTTCTAGACTTGTTCTGAGGATTAAGTAAGTTCACATAGAGAACAGTGTCTGGAATACAGAAAGCGATGTATAAGTGTCTGTTGTACCATATGCCGTTCATCTGCTGTGAATTTAGAAACCATCTGTTTAAATTGTATTTGACAAAAGAGAGAGGATATTTGGGATCTTCCTGCTTCTTAAAGCCCTTTCTTACTTCTTGGAACTTGTCCAATCCTGCTTACAATGGAAGTCAGTGAGATAACAGGCCATGCATTCATTTTTCTAGAACATTGTTGAACAAAGGAACTGGATAGGGAGCCGGGAGGCTGCCCATCTCTCAAGAGTCATTATTCAAGTTGTTATAATGAAAGTCCACATGACACTGTTAGTGGCACTAAGAGAAGCAGCCTCTTTCTCTCCAGCTATCTGATTTGCTTTAGAGGCAGTTCAAAGAGAAGAACTACTTTTTCAGCGAATATCTTTGAAGAGTGCATTTGAGGCAGCTATTAGTGTGCAGGTATTTTTTTTTTTTTTAAAGAAAGAAGAAAGAACTGATTTTCCTAGCCCGTGGGTGTTTCCTGGGACTGAATCACCTCTCCTTAAAACTGTGCACTGATGGGATTGCTTAGTTCAGAATGCAAATGATCTCAACAAAGCTTCCCAATTACAAGGAACAAACAAAATAAGAATGAATAGGATGCCAAAAGATATTTTTTCTTATTCCTGTTCTTAAGGGTTAATAATCACCTACCTTTTGCTCCCTGTTCTCTGAGCATCTTTGCCTCATCCATGTGAAGGCTAAAACCTTCAGTCAGATGGCTGGAGATGGAGGTACTCACCAAGTTGCTCCCCAAGTCCCTGTAACACTTATCTTAGTGTCACTGGAGATGCAAAGACAGCCTGGAGTCCACATTCCAGCACTGTAGCAGAGCTGAAGTGGGCAAAGGTAATTGCTGTCCACAGGATTATTGACATGAACTACAGTATATGAGCAACCTGCTGCTCCCAGACTGCCAAACCTCTCTCCGTCCTCTCTGTCTAATGCTCAGCCCACCCACTTTGTGGAGGAAGGCACAAAGGGCTGCGATTCCCTGCTGTCTGTCTCATTAAGTGTGGGTGTCAGTATGGAAATAGGCAGCAGGGCATAGTAATGGAACCCTTTATTTTCAGAATGAGCAGTGGTGGTGCTGGTTTTCAACAAGTCTGGTTTTTCATAAAGTGACCCATTATAAGCATTTTTGTAGCCAGTGTCCAAGTCACCTCGGTTTTCGCTGCATTGCAAACTGCTTGCAAAGAGAAGATATATTCCTTCTTCATAAATTGTCCCTTCTTTCATTTTCTTTCCAGAGTAACAGATAATAAGGAGTCCTAAGCATTACCATCCATTATAATTCAATTCAACAGGAATTATAGGTATTCAGGCTTGAGGCGGTTACTTGACCTTTGGGCCTAGTTTCAGGTTGGCTGCACTGCTGAACAAGGCTTTCAAGCTTTGATCATGATTTTAAGGTCAGAGCACTAAAGAGACCTGCTTTCAAAAGTCCAGTTCCAATCAAACTTAAAGACCAAATCATTTAGAGTTGCCACTAGCGTCTGTGTAATTCATACCCAATTCAGCAGGTAATCTTAAAGTACAGAGACTTATAAGGAAATCCATTTTCACAAATGGAGCTGACAAAAAAAAGTCCCTCTTTTACTTTAGTCAGGTTCCTCTGAAGCCTCTTCTTGACGAGGTCTCAATCTTGGGCTTTCATGTCTGTTCTTATAAAATACAGTTTTAGCAATAATCCTGCTAAAAGCAGATTAGAGAGGATCCTCCCACCCTTGATAGCTGATCATCCTCAATGTGGGATCAAGTTGAAAATATTGAGGTTTTCAAATGAGACACTTCTATGAAGTGCTGATATGGTGTTTAATACGTGCAAAAAGATTTTTGTTCTAAACATTAAATCTATTCCTCACAACATCCTGGTGAGGCAGTTTTACTATTATCCTCCATTTATAGATTAAATGGAAGCCCTGAGACATTAAATGACTTGCTCCAAATCATAGGACCATGAATAACTAGTGGAAGTGATATTCTAATCCTATGATTGTGACCCCAAAGTTCATGTTCAAACTGCCCTCAGCAGACTGAAAGTTAAGTTAGGAATCTACTGTCAGTACTCTTAGAAAGGAGCTTTCAAACTTAGCTATCTACAGGAGCCCAGGTAAGTAATATAAACAAATGAAGCAGGACAAGTGGGAAATGGCCACCTGAAAAATGCATGTCATCAAAGGACCAGGCCTTATCACCACCACCTACTGGTTTTTATCTAGAAGTGCATCAATTCTGAGGTGTTTTGGTTGGTTGGTTTTCATTTTGTTAATTTTTTAAAATAACATTGCAGTTTAACATTTTATATGTCTATGTCTCACGTGTTCACTGTAGATAATCAGCTTGTGTATAGACCACATGAAGTACACCATTGAAAGTCCAAGTCGATCCTTTGCTATACCATTGCCCCTTCTCCTGATTTGCTTACCCCTCAACCATCTTCCCTTCTGCTAATCACTAATTGGTCTTATAGTACAAAAGTTCAGTTTTGTTTTACTTAGCTCATGTGTTTGTTTGTTTTCTCTTTATAACAAATATGAATGAAGTCATATGTTGTTTATCTCTTTCTCTTTGGTTAATTTAATTAAGCACAATTCCATTTAGGTCTATTCATATTGGTGCAGTTGGCAGGATTTCTTCTGTTTCTATAAGTGAATAGTATCCCATTGTGTGTGTGTGTGTGTGTGTGTGTGTGTGTGTGTGTGTGTGAGAGAGAGAGAGAGAGAGAGAGAGAGAGAGAGGAGAGTGTGTGTGTGTTTCATCTTTATTCATTGGTCAATCAATAAACTTAGGTTGTTTCCAGCCCTTGGCTATTGTTATTAATGTGGCAATAAACACAGGGGTGCATATATCTCTTCAAATTTGTGTTTTTGTATTTTTTAGGTAAATGCTCAGAAGTTGGAAGCTGAAAATATGGATTCCTACTTTAAACTTTTTGAGGATATCCATATTGCTTTCCATAAAAACTGAACAAATTTACATTCCCACCAACAATATATGAGCGTTTCTACTCGCCACATCTTCTCCAACACTTTATATTTGTCTTTTGAACAATAGCTATTCTAACAGGTGTCAGGTAATATCTTTCTTGATATCAATCTTTGGGATGTGTTTGGGTACTTGGCTCCAATGGAAAGGGAAACAAAAACAAACAAATCGGACTATATCAAAGTAAAAAACTTCTGCACAGTGAAAGAAACACATTAAAATGAGCACATCCTACTGAACGGGAGAAGATAATTTACACATCATGCATCGAACAAGGGGTTAATATCCAAAATATGCAAAGAACTCATAAAACTCAACAATAAAACATTAAAATATTTGCAGAGGATTTAAATAGGCATTTCTCCAAAGAAGACATACAGATGGCCAACAGACACATGAAAAGATGTTCATCATTTCTTATTATTAGACAAATGCAAATCAAAACTTCTGCATTTTTGAAGAGAACCAAGAAGAGAGAAATCTAATTTATGTGAAAGATCTCTTCAATTCAAAAGATAAATAAGGAAAAGATAGGAGAGGGAGAGGGGTGAAAGGGTGAAAAAGGGAAGGGAAAACCTTGCATGACCACACACATACCACACACACACACACACACACACACACACATATACCTGCAAAGGATCTGACAGTCTGTGGTCCACCTACTTGCAACCTAATTTTCAGAGATTATTAAATAATATTATAATGGAATCTTGTTGATTTTAAAGACATAACCTCCTCACTCTGTACCACCAGGTAGTCATGCTTATGAAATGTCACATGTGTCTAACATATTGGAGATAATAGGTATCTGTTCTTTGGCTATGGAAATGAGGACTACTTGGGGACCAGGGGTGGTCCCACAGTTTAGGCAATCTCCCCTGGATACATGGAGGTCCTATGACAATTAATAGATATGTTTTGAGAGTTGGGATAATTTCCTATTTATCCACAAATCAAGAGATTTCCAATTACAGGTGTTAGCCAGCAATCTAGGCTTTTCTTTTTGATTCTTGAATTGATGAATAATTTAGCTTCCATTAACAAAATAAAATAAACTTGAAAGTTAGACTAGTACAATCTTTTATCTGCAGGAAATGGAAGTAAATCCAGTTGACTTTTGAGAGTTTTATGAAGTCTGTCATCTTTTTCTAAGGCTTTCTTCCAACTTTTAGTTGCTGAACTTTGAACTGATCTTATTTTACAGTCCTCTTGTCAAATCAGGCTTCTTGGCTCCAAACACATAAAACAGAAGACATTCTGTACTCTTGGCTTTATGAGAGCTTTAAGTAACAGGTGTCCTATGTATTTACCTTTGATAGTCTAAACCTGATTACAGATACATAAAGTTTAATAAATAATATACAACCGTGCTCTTACTTCCAAAACAATACTTTTTATAATTGTGTTTTCATTAATAGCTAATGCCATGGGTTAAAACTTCCTTCTATTTTGTAGTTTGGCAGGACATTAATAATGGCTATTCTAGAGAGAAATGGGATCAATTAAAACTGCTATTGTTTAAGACCCTACAGTGTCTCCAGTGGTGTGAACAGAAAAGAATCAATAAGCTTGTACCCTTCCTTCCTGGGGCTTGAATTACTTTGGAGGAAATGAGACATTTATACAAGTAGCAAAAGTAAAAAGCAGCACATAAAAAGTACAATACAAAGGACAAAGATGACCATAGCTGTAGGATTTTAAAAAGACTTTATGATGAAGGCTTTAGAGGACATCAGAAAGTAAATGTTATTTGAATGGGACCTTGAAGACCAGCTAGGCTTTTTGCAGCTGAGGGGGACAGGGAGTAGAAGAAAAGATACAATAAAAAAGCACATTAAAAGAGGGAGAGGAAAGATGGATTTGGGCCACAGAGTATTGCAACAGAAAACTCAAGTGAGAAAGAAAAAGAATATAAACCTGGGAGTACTTTAGTTAAGAAGAAAGAATTCAAGACCAAGGAGGAAAAAATAGTCAATCCATTCATATGAATGATGAAGTTAGATGGGGTGCTGGTTTGGGGAAGAAAAATAATTCCAATTTATTGTTAAACTTCATGTGATAGTAGAGCAACCAGATAACATTGAAACAAAAGATGAAATTATACATTCTCAAAATCTGGGCCCAAACGGTTTTCCCTTTGCCTTATTTTGATGCCTAATTCCTGCATTAAGATTGTGCTATTTTGGGGTCTCCCTGGTGGTACAGTGGGTTGAGTCGCAACACTATGAAGCTATCCACAGCCACTGCAGAGTTCAAACCCGGCCAGGGAGCTTCCCCCATGGCACAGCAAACCTCTCCTGTCTCCCCGCTGCTCCCCTCAACAGTGTATTTCAGTCCACCTGCCTGTTCTGCTCCCAACTCTGTGTCTGGTGAATCCTCTCACCACCCCACACCTCTGGCCTACACCTCAGCTTGTATGCATAGGTAGATAAATCTTTCAAATAAAAAAAAAGATTGTGCTATTTGAATTGTCTGGCACAAGCAAAGACTTAGGATTCTTGGGAGTGGGAAGGAACCTTAGAAATCATGTCATTCATTTGCCAATGAATAAATTTGTGGTTCAAAAGGTTAAGCGATTAGCATGAGGTTGCAGAGCTATTAGTGATAGAGATAATATTAAAACATAGTCATCCACTAGTTTCTCAACCATTGCTTTATCTAAACAACCTGGTTATCCTTTCCAAAAGATGCTTATATACATACACATATAAATTTTCAGACATACATATTAAAATCCAATACTTCCCACATTTGGATGCCCTCATCTCTTATTCTCCATTTTTAAGTCACCATACTCCCTCATTTAACATATAACATGTCTCATCCTAAATATTTTTAGAATTTATATGGTCATATAAAACATCTGTACACACACACAAACACACACACACTCACACATCTAGTGTTTAGGTTACTGTTTTATAAAAATGAAAACATTCTTTTCTGTACCTTGCTTTTCTCATTCAACCATACTTTGGGGAAATTTCTCTCAAGTGAAAAGTTGTAGCCTAATTAATTGCTCCTTTCAATCACTGAATAATGCTTTAAAATAGGTATGTCACAATTTATCCTACCACCCTCCTATTCATGAGAATAGTTTGTTTTCTGTGGTTCACCTCTACAAATATTATTTCAGTAAATATTCTTGTACCTATATCTATATATGCTTGTATTTTATTTCTCTCTTTTTTTAAGATTTATTTATTTTTGTGTAAAAGAACTGGGGTGTAGGCCAGAGGTGCGGGGCCGGGTGTGAGAAGATGCACCAAAGACAGAGTGGGGAGCAGAACAGGTGGATCTACTGCAGTACACTGCTGAGGGGAGCAGCAGGTGAGGCAGGGGAGGTCTGCTGCACCATGTGAGAAACTCCCTGGCTGTTTTTGAACTCATGCTGCAGTGGCTCTGGATAGCTTCATAGTGCTGCACTTAACCTGTTGTGCCACTAAGGAGGCTTGGTATTTTATTTCTATTGATAGATTTGGGATCAACAGAGCAAGGAGTTATATATTTTTCATTCTAAAAACCAAATTGCTTTGTACCTACAATTCACAAAAATACTTCCTTTCATTAGGTCGCCCCAGTCCATAGTGTTATAACTCTCTTTTAAAACTTTTTTTACAAATTCAATTGGAGTAATGTAAAATCTCTGTTACTTTATTTACATTTCTTTGACTACAAATGGATTGAATCATCTTTCAAAAACTCGCTTACTGTTTGGATTAAATATCTGTAAATTAAATTTTCATGTACGTTATCCATTTTCCAAAAAAAAAAAAATCTGTTTTATCTCCTTATAAACTTTTAAACACTTTCAATATTAAAGACACTTCGTATGTTCTTTAGGGTTGCAAACTTTTTTTTTTTTTTTATACATACAAGCTGGGGTACAGGCCAGAGGCATGGGGCGGCGAGAGGGTTCACCAGAGCCAGAGCGGGAAGCAGAACAGGCAGATCAGAAATACACTGCTGAGGGGAGCAGCGGGCGAGGCAGGAGAGGTCTGCCGCACCATGTGGGATTCTCCCCAGCCGGGTGTCGAACTCGCGTCGCCGCTGCTGACAGCTCCACAGCGCAGCGCTTAACCACTGCGCCACCGGGGAGGCCCCTAGGGTTGCAAACTTTTTTGGTTCAAATCTATTGCATTTATTTATGGTCTTTTGCCAAGCAGGAATTTTCATTTTCATCCAGTCATCTCTGTTTATGTTTTCTCTTACAGTTTTTGTATATTCTGCCTCACCAAAAAAAGCCTAACCTCCCTATCTCTAGGCTATGTTGTTCCTACTTTTCCTCAGCAGAATAGTTATTTACTTAATAATTTATTTCTTTTACATTTTTAACTTTTAGTCTATCTAAATTCATGTAGGGTTTGTTTTGGGAACTGATGAAAGAAAAATATTTTGTTTTCTTTTCTTCCTGCTGAATAAAGTTTGCCATCTCTTATATTAAATAATCTACCCTTTAGCCACTAAACTGCAATGTGCTTTCTTGTCATTTATTAAATCCTCATTTACATATATATCTATTTCTAGATATTGTATTTTACATATCTGTTTAGGCCCATTTCAATGTTTATTTACTTGATTACTGTAGCTTCTAGGGATTTTTTTGATTTTTGGTAAATGAGATTACACAAATAACTGGAGATATCACAAAGGCTCAGGCAAATATGTTAAAAAACAATTTGCTAGATGCAGTGGGATGCCAGCGGCAACTAACAGATCTAAGCAATACTTGTACTGTTAAGATATTTTTTTCTAAAATCTGTCTTCACAAGATCTGTTTTTATATCAATAGATAAAGGCAGGAAAGTCTTAATGTGCTCCTGAGATCTTATGCAAGTGCCAGTGTGGTGTATTTTCCATTCCCTCCATGCTGTGCCATATTAACGGTGCTGTTTCCTTGATTGGCAGATTGACTCAGCCTGATCTGTGTCTTCACTCTGAGACAAGACTGCTTCCCAGAGGGAGCACGACTCAGGGGAGAGCTCAGAGGTTTCCTTAAGAGAAATTCCATGGGGACTGTACCTGATCCTCTGAGATCGGCTAAAACTTTCCTGATTGAAGCTTCTGGAAAAGAAGAGGACCTAGGAGAGGGGAAGTCAGCTTCACCACAGCCTGGACCAGCACCAGCCCTCCTGTGTAAGAAAAACAATGGCTTTTCCCACTCTCTTGCAGAAACAGGCCTCAGTTCCAGAGCAGCTGACAAAACGCTAAGGCAGGTCTGTGAGCATGAGACCACTCAGCTAGACATGTCCTCTCCTGGCATCTTCAATGAGGGGCAGAAGGCATCTCCCACACTCAACTCTCCCCGCAATACTCAGTTGCCAGGAAGCAGTGGGCCCACGGCACCAGCCCTGTGCTCTGCAGCAGGAAGGGAACTTACACACGCAGCAACTGCAATGCCAGCCAACCAACACATCCATCAGGCCAGTCCAGGGGACCAGCCCAATGCTAGCCCCTCAGCAGGACCTGAAGCCACCCTGGTAAGATCACAGAGAAGCTCAGATGGAGGTCAACCAGAGAAATCCAGCTGTCCTGCAGGGAACATCAAGAATAGCAGCAAAGATGGACTTCTCTGTGAGTTTTCTTCTCAAGAAACTGTTCAAGAAACGGTGCAGACTGTAAATATAGCAGCCAAGGAGTCGGATGGTGGTGATGCCTCCTCTCCCACAGGCAAACCTGAAGGCGAAAGGCAGCAAGCCATCTGTGACTCACAGACAAGGTCTTGTGAATCTCCAGCAAAAGATGAGTGTTCAGGGGACAAACAGCCCTCTGCCACTGCCTCAAATACCCAGATCGTGATGCCTCAGGCACCCCAACTCCCTAGCAAAAATTGTCTGTGTCCTGCAGATCCCGACAAGGTGCTGCTGCCAGTACAGCAGCAGGTATCAAAGTTCAAAGAAGCAAGTACAATGACCAACCAAGTCGAAAGTGAGCCCCAGGACGTGCCCAGCAGGGCTCGGCAAGATGCTGGGGTGCAGGCCGTGGCAAGTGTCGAGAGCAGGAGTGTCTCCACCAGCCCCAGCATCCTCACTGCTTTCTTAAAGGAAATCCCTGTCGCTGAGCATTTAGAACACCAACAACAGCTGCGTGTCGTTTGCCACAGCAGCGGAAGCGGGATTCACGTGTTGGAGCTGTCAGACAACACTCAGGCCCCCCAAGAGTCAGGTCGGTATCCTGGCAGCATGCCAGAGGCCCACGTCCAGACAGCCGCAGCTGTTTCCTCAGCTTTTCAAGGGGAAGGTAAATCAGTGAGCCTGCCAGCTGAGGTTCTTAAAACTTCATCAATCAAGATGGCGTCCACTAATACTAATAGTCAGGATACATGTAAAGAGAATGGGAGGTCAGCAGGAATGGCCCCCGCAAGGGAAGAGCCCGCCTCTAGTCAGCTCTCCGGTGTGAATTCTGTCTCCCTGGAAGCTGGCCCTGTTGATCAGATTTCTATCAGTGCAGACAGTAGAGCTGAAATGAGTCATGACTTAGGGAAATTTGAAACCAAGACATCTGAGTTTGCAGGGAAAACCAAAAATGGCCGCAAAACAGATCCAGATTGCAAACTCCCTGACTCCTGTGGCTCTGCCAGCAAAGCTGACCAGTCTGGGAGCTTAGAGGCCACAACTAAAGAAGATGCAATGGAGAAGAAAACCGCGTCTCCTGAACCCAGTGGCGCTGATAGTCCCCATGTCAGGGCAAGCGCGGAGGCCAAAACCTTCCTGCTCAATCCTAACTCTCAGGAAAGCGAGAGCACTGGCTCAGCTGCCAACCCCACACCCTCCCCAGGTAGAAAGAACCAGGAGGGCGCTGCAGAAGAAAACAGACAGACCAAGACAGCCACCAGCCTGAACCTGCCATCTGATTCCGTGGGTGACTCCAGCCCTGGTTCTGGCAAGAGGACCCCTTCGCGCTCCGTCAAAGCCAGCCCACGCAGGCCCAGCCGCGTCAGCGAGTTCCTCAAGGAGCAGAAGCTAAACGTAACAGCGGCTGTGGCTCAGGTGGGACTCACTCCAGGAGAGAAGAAAAAGCAAATGGGCTCCGACTCCAAGCTGCATTTGAAACAGTCCAAGCGTGTCCGGGACGTCAAGTGGGACGAGCAGGGCATGACCTGGGAAGTGTACGGTGCCTCCCTGGATGCAGAGTCCCTGGGTATCGCCATCCAGAACCATTTACAAAGACAAATCAGGGAACATGAGAAATTAATCAAAGCTCAAAATGGCCAGACCCGAAGATCCATTTCTTCAGATACTTCTTCAAATAAAAAGCTCAAAGGAAGGCAGCACAGTGTTTTTCAGTCCATGCTGCAGAACTTTCGGCGCCCCAATTGCTGTGTTCGACCTGCTCCTTCTTCCGTGTTAGATTGAAGGGGTATGTGTATTGGAGCTCTTGTGTATGTTTATGATTCGTAAGTGCCCGTCTATGTCAAAGTGTGATTAGATTTTTCTGAGACATGAGGAAGACAAAGCAAGTAATAACTCTGGAAACAGCTATTGAGAATTGTGGGGGCCTCTGGGGGCTCCATAAATAAAAATATTTCGATTCAGGAAAACACAGAAAAGAAGTAAACTTTACTACAAGTTTCTGACCTTAATTAAGAGGGATAGTATTCCCTGAGTCTTTTTTTTAAATTGATATTGCTTATAAAACTAGCATTATCATTATACAAATATTATTTTGTATCACTGCCTCAATTTATCAACTAAGGTATTTCCATTAAAATCTCTGCTCTATATTTCAAATAGCAAAAACACTATTAGCAAAAACACTTATAATTTCTAGTCCTATTACAATAAGAATGTTGTTACCACAGAAAACTAAAAATAGCTGATAAGAACTATAATGTAAAAAATGGAAACTAATTGAACTTGTTCCTAGGCCAGATATTAAATAAAAGCATTTAAATGCATAAAATACTAAATATGAATTAATGTTTTTGAACATCTACGTATAACCCTTTCTTATAAGCCCTGTTACACCTGTTAATAAATATAAGAAAGTTAAATTAGGAACCTTAGCTAAGCTTTTGAGTATGAATACTGCCCACAGAAAATATGAATTTATATATACAGATTTTCCTGCACTGAATGCAAGGTACAGCTTTGTGATTCTGACTAGATTAAATTCATATTCTCTTACCCTAGAAGAAGTACATGCTGCTGAATCCTTAAAAAGTCATCAAATTATTGATATTACTAAATTCTATGTTGTACATGTGTTCTCCCAAAACAGTCTACTGAGAATATTACAGTTCTGGTAAGGAATTATAAATAGCCAATTCCAAACACTCTTTTTTCTAAGTTGAAAAAAGAAAAGCCTCATGAGTAACAAAAGCAATATGTTTAATTTGGACTCCTGTAAATAGGAAGCAGTTTGTGTTTTTCTTTTGATTTGGTTCAGAAGCTTCTAATAGAAAATATAGTGAACACCAAATAGAATACAAGCTTCCTTATAGATTTTGTAGATAAAGTTATCTAATTGCTTCTCTTTATAATCTATAGTAAAAGGGTAGCCTCTGTGAATGTATTGATTTTAAGAGATACCATCATTTCTTATCCTTTAAACCCAATTAAAAAAAAAGTTTGAGCTATGGGTAGGCAGTGGTCCCTGAGAACTTAAGATACGTGTGTGAGTTCAGCCCTCATCTGTCTCCACAAGAAGAGTCTGTCCTTGTTTCCCAGGAATGTCTTTCAAGGCACTGGGCTGGAATGACCAGTAGGAACTTGGGAAGACTCCATCTCCTGGATTCTTTGTAGAAAGAGTTCTGGTCTCTGCCTAGCATTTCGGAAATAGTACTCTTAAGTGTTGAAGGGGTGCTGTTTCCTTTTCTGAACTCACTCCCCTTGCTGAGCCAGGAAGTCACTCTTGCTGGCCACGTAGTCTCTCTCCAGAGCTGCATAAATTCCATTTAGGCAATAAATTCACATTTTCTGTTTTGATTTTTTCTTTCATTTTAATTCTCTTTTGCAGATTTTGAACATATGTGGAAAAGATCTGAACTTTAATACCAGAAGCTACTTGGTACACAAAATAAATTAGTAAATAGCCATTGATTTATTTCAGAGTTCAGAGAATTATTGGACTGTATATGAAACCCTCATAAGTAGACCACAGCCTACTTTCTTAGAGCCAGAGTTGTTAACTACAATCATATACTTGGAACTTAGAATGAATTTTTTATTTAATAAGGCACATTTTTTAGTTTCTTACCAACTGGCCTCTGTTCAGACTCTTATCTAAAATAGAAAAGATGATCAAATTAGCAATAAATTACTATTAATGATTGGGGATTTGATCTAACACCTGGCCTCAAGTATCCATTTGTAGTGGCACTGATGCTGCTTCTGTGGGAGATACCTTTGCCAAAATGTAATCTCTTTCCTCTCCCTACTCACATGTTGGCATACGTGTTGGGTATATTACAGAGAACAGCCTGTGTACATGGTAGCAGCTGTCAGTAGTACCCACTCCAGATGGGTGGGCCTCAGGTAATCCCTTGCCATGAGGTAGCTAGAACAGGTTGTTCCCGCATAAAATAGGAGAAAAGGAAGAATTCGGCAATAATGTTTATTTTCATGAGTTTGGAGTAACCCCATGATTTATAAATAGTTATATGAAACAGAGACCTAAGATAGTTGTAGGCATTTATCACACATAAAATAAATTAATTAAGTTAAATTCAATAAATTACAACTAAATTCAATATTGTATTATGCAATTTGAGAAACCATTATAAAACAATATTCGATGTACTAAACATAAACTGGTTTTCTGTGGTCCTGGAATAGATCTTTATTCCTTAATCTTAAAGTCTTATTTTTCATCTTTTCTTCCAGCACACTCTAGAGGTTGTCGCAAAAGCTTTCTCATTTTGTTGTGTATTGAAACTTATAGAATGAACAGCTTTTTAAAACAGTAACACAAATAGATCATCAAATGAATAAATAAGATGGGAGTCTTTTTAATGGAGCAATGTTTTTGTATTTGGGTAACCTTAGTCCTCTCCCAGCAAAACCTTTATTTGACATGCTTCCTTCACTGCTATCTATGATACGCATGGACATTCATTCAGAACATTATTTGTAACTCATTAAGTTCACTCAAAAATGAAGCTGCACAAAATTTTTCCTGCCAGACTCTTTAACCTGATTCAGCTGTTCCTTACCTTGCCATCAAGATATACTTGAGTTGAAAGTTGATTTTGTCCTTGGTCTCTTTTAGTTTTTTTTTCTGGTTCTTTTTAATGCATTTTAGTTGTTGAGATATTTTATCAAGTAAATAAATATAAAATATTTCTGAAACCAGTAGCATAAGAGATGAGTTAGAACACAATGTTTGCTAAACACATTTAAAATGTTAACATGCTATAAGATGAATAATAGAATTTTTAATTTAAATATCGATTTTTGGTTTTATGCCCATAAGAAAAATGTCATTGCTTTGGCTGTCATGTTTATCTTCCGTGCTTTTCTCAATATGTCTTTCTGGATTATTGGCTCTGATACCACAGACCAACTACTCTACACACAATAAAATATTAATTAACCTTTGTGTCTTAGATTAGTGACAGAAGATGAATACTTGTTAGGTGAAAGTTAACCAGAAATATATTTGTTGACATCATTATAAATTTCATTATAAATGAGATTTTCGTAAAATTTATCAGTATGTTTCACTACTTTGACAAGTTCAGCTATATTCACTATAACTTGATTTTTGATCTGATATTCATTATCTTGAATATTCATTATTTTGGAAACCAGTGTTCTATGTTATAGGTTAAATATCAAAATTGAAAGAAAGTAGAAAGTAGAAGAGGAAAATGACATTTGTTGCATCCTAGAGTGTTGAGTTTTATCGTTTCTAGCTTATTCCAAAGTTATTTCCCTCATTTCTGTGAGTTTCATTAATTCTGAGAATATCTGTATATAATACATCAACAATAGAATATGATGTGACTTTAAAATGTTTACAGAGGATATATGTGTACACATGAGAATGCTATTAATGTAAATTGTTTGACCTTTGCTGTAGCTACTCTGTTACTGTTTTGCTACCAAAATGTGAGAAACTGTCTTCTCTTCCTTCTATATATTGTGAAAGTGTTAAAAAATGTGTCTACTTCTAGTACCATATAATTCACCACATCCCCTAGCTAATAATCAGTATAAAGGAAAACAGTACATTAGGAAAAGGTTTTGCATATATGTATATGTGTTTTTACTGAACAATGGTCACTTGTAACCTGCATAGGCCTCTACCTGCTGATTGCTCTGTCTGTTGATGCAACGCTGCCATGGGGATGACGCTGTTTACTCCCTCCTGCTCCATCCTAAGTAGTGTTTGAGAAATAAGGCCTGTGAATTTCCCTCTGTGATGATAATGCAGATCTTGGATAAATGAGCTGATCATCTTGTCTCCACCCCTGTTTTCCACACAGTGACTCAGTGCTTCAGTGTTAGCTACTTTGTCCTCCTACCTGAGCATTTTGTTTTCTGTTATTTGATGTTATTTGATGTCATGTGTGACTCTTTTGGTTGAATCTTCCCAACTTTGAGTTGGCTGCTGCCACCTGGCAAGTAACAGGTGATAATGCCGAATCTCCTGTCTATCCTGTAACTATATCCTTCAGAATGAAATCCTTCAACAAGCTACGCAATTATAAATGTCATCTGTGCTGACATATGAGCTTAAGGATGTCAACATTGTAGACATTTTGGCAAAAGGAGAAAAAATATTCTTGTAAATACTGAAACCAGTTTCTATGAACTTTACCCTACTGGAAACAAGAAAAACTCTTCTTGGCCACAGAAATCAGATAGGCATAATTTGCAAAGACTAATGACATAAATGAAGATGGATGAAGGTGGAAAGATTCTGTCTCACAAGTAACCAATGACATCTGCAGCGGTCATGACAGCCACTTTTAACTGTGAACTCTCACCAGCCAAATGATTCACTTGCCAATCAAATAACCTCTCTCACAGTAAATCCAGTACATCTGTATATAGGTGTAGATAGACACAACAAACAATCCTGAAAAGTTACCGTTGGCTATTAGGTATTTCAAGGTGATGATAATTATGAAGGACACAAATAGCCATTTGGTGAAATGACTGTAGAGGTCAGAATAGTGCAACAAAATGTTATTTACAAGTTTGGTGTTTTTTCAAGAATAGATATCTCAAACTAATAATGTGACTAAAGACTGTTGAATATGAAATTAAAGCCAAGCAATAAAGTGCCAAAAAGAGGCAGTTATACCAGCAAGTACATCTATTCTAGGCACACCATTATATAATTATGGTTTGCTTCCTGAAGACTGACTGTAACCCACAGGATGAAATGATGAAATAAGCAAAGACATAATCCCTGCTTTATTGCTGGAAAAACTTGTTTAGGAGCGGTGTAAAGAGGTACAACACTAGCAAGCCTTAGTAAAGTTCTGGTTAACATCTTGGTTTTAATGCTAGCCAAGATAGAAAAGAGGTCACCAAACGTTTTGCTTAAAATGCAAGACTATTCCACCTGGAAGCTTTGTTGGAATGGAAAGGTTAACATATGGTGATTATTCTTTCTGTACAGTAGCATCAAGAAAAGCAATTCAATTAACTCTGCCTCGAGGACTACCAGTCTTAGCTGTGAAAATGGGTTCCCAAGTGTAAAATAACTAAAACAAGAGCACTTGTAGCAAAAGGGCCTCAAATATTGCCTTACAGAAATTGATGTTTCAGATGAGCATTTCTAAATACCGACTCGTCATCAAGTATCTTTTTGAGTTAAAGCTCAAAATTGGCTGCAAAACAGAGGGAATAAAAATCACATATTTCACACTTCAGAAAAAGATACTGATGATCAACCAGCGTGGTGATAATTATGATGAGATACCCTAGTGGTTTAAGAGTGTTAAGAGAATTAAATGGGATAGAAATGCTAGCTTTTCTTGATTTTTTAACATGTGGAGGTGCCATCCACTTATTTCCAGGGTGAAAATTATAGCTTGCTTTTTGTTATTGCTGCTAGTATTACTCTTTGTTACTTTAAAAATTAAATTGTCAATTCTTTGAGACTTTTAAGCAATTAAATATTTTTTCTGATTTTTATCATTCTTTTTAATATTATGTAAAGGCGTTGTACAGAGCAAACTATTGAATGAGTAGAAGAGGATTGACCATGTTTATCATTATCGCAATTATTTTAGTGTACATTTATTTTAGACCACATCTTTAAATAAATTATTTTTCATTAATGTTCGCCATCACCTCTTAAAATTATGTTGATAAATCAGGAGATTGCAGTATTATAGTTAGACTTCTCAATCCCTAGAGGAGAGGAGAGGCTAATTTTTGTTTTTAAGGTATCTGAGATGCCTGATCTTGAGGTCGAAAAAAGTCAACCTTTAAGGGGCTTGAAACTCAAGAGAGAAATACAAATAGCAAAACTTAACTTTTTAATGTATTTATCTCTGTTCTACTAGTGTGTGAACAATATATTGTGCATAATATAGCTGGCCGTGGTGTGTCACTACATTCTGTAAGTGCATAGAGTCTGTAAGTGGTTGGGTCTTTATTTTTATGTGTAGAAAAAAAATTAACATGCTGTTTCCCATTTTAAGGTCAGATTCTGTCATCAGGTAGGCACATGTATAAAAATGAATAAGCCAACAAGTGTGTATGTGTATTCAGTAACAGAATTTATCCTCCTGTTTCTGAAGGTCAGAAAGGGCTGTTTTTTTAATCATCTCTGAGAGTAGATAACATAAATAATTGTCACAAAGGCTGAATATAGTAATAAGTACATTGGCATATTAATTAATATGCCAGCTCTAATTAACCACACCATTAGTCACAGGTAAGGTCAGTTCTTTGACCACTGGGATGATTTGCTTTCCTCACACATCCTCTCTGTGTTAAGTGTGACTAGGTTGTACATACTATGGGTGTGATTGTGTACATACCTTGTATGAATTATTTAAATCCTCAATAAAATGCAAGAAGGCAGGAAGAAGAAACAGTTGTTCAAAAGCCTCAAAAGGGCTAATCAATGTGCATTTCCACTTTCTACACATAAAAATGTATACATATCATAAGTGTAAATAGCTAACCCATATATAAATATATATATATATATTTGTGCACATAAATGCACAAATATATATATATATATATGCACACAAATGCATTTTATCCATGCTAGTCAAAAACAGTCAAATATATTACAAATTAAAGCTAATTCAAAACTGTATCTTTCCATGACTTTTCTGTTTCACATATATTAATATTGGATCTGATGCTTCCCCACTGAGTGTTACTCTCTAGTATCAGATGCGGTGCTCAGGAAAGCCCAGCTTCACTGTGCCATGGAAATCTATGGAAGCACAGACTGGTACCCAAGCAGCTACAAAGGTTTAATGCTATTTTTTAAGCACCTAATGTTTTACCTGGAATTGGTAAACACTGGGGACTGCCATTTATGTTTTGTAAACTCCATTTGTGTGTGTGTTAATGTGTTTATTTGCACAGACTGATAAAAACCCTACAGTTAGAGATGCATCCTTAGATTTCAAAAGTATATAATCACAAAGTGGAAAATGATTGCAAACATCCTTCTTTTGAGATCAACAAAAAAATGTTTACCAAAACCAAAGAGAAGTCAAGAAGAAAATTTATTTTAAAAATTACAGATTATATTGGTAGAGTAATAAGATATGAGCAGTTGGGAGTTCCTTAAAATGGACTCGAATAAGAAATTACTATTATTGATAATAGGTAATGCTTCCTGAACTCTAAAATATGATTAGATTTATTAGTCAGCAAATGTCAACACAACACAAAAAAATTTGTTAACTTTTCACAGATCCAATTAATGAATTGCCATTTGAGTTTTTCTCATTTCTTTTCAAAGAAAATATTGTAAGAGAAAGTAAAACTGATCTGGTTCTTAAATTTAGATTTAACCCTTATTCCATAACAGCAAAAATTGTGTTGACTGGTTAAAAGGTTAAAGATTTGAATGGAAATACCAGATTTGCCCATAATTAGAGAATACCATTTGGTAAATTGCACACATAATTACTTCCCAGGAGAAAGAGTACCATTTAACTTATTCATGTTTTAGAGAATGAATGTTCTATCTTCATACCTTAGATAAAAATAAAAGGTTGGCCAACCATAAGAACACTACAAGTACAACTATAGTTGACAGGGTTTCTTTTGACTACTAAAATCATATTTGTTTATATGAGCAGCATACCTGAAATCTTGCTGTTTATCAATATTTACTGTTGCTTGAAAGGTAAACTTGTGTAATTATTTTGGGAGATATTTATTAAGTATCACCCTGAAAAAAATTATAGCTGTCAATGTGAGAATCATTATGTGTGTAAATATTCAGCTGAGAAAGACCAAAAGTGTAGTGTAATGTTAACTCACTGAAGAAACAATAATATTCAAGATGAAATTCAACTTACGAATGTAGTAGCAATATTAGTATTTAAAGTTATGTCTTTTATGAAAACTATATTCAAAGGTCATGAAATGGTTTATTTAAGAATGTTACTAACCCCCAGTAGGAAATGACCTACTAATAAAGCTTTCTATAAAAAAGATGGAATGTTATGATTTATATAAGGATAGATCAAGATTTTAGAATTATATATTCTTGCACCTTCATTTAGATTTGATTTTGAATGGATGTTGAAGATACTGAAATTCAACTGATGACTTAGTTTTACCCAAAAAAAATTTCAAGTATGATTTTTTGCATTTCACTTTCCTTAATAAATGCAACATAGAATAAAAGTTACTGTCTTTTGTTGTCATTGTTATTTCCTTTTTCACTACTGTCAAAATTGTTCTTTTAGCTCTAAATGATTAGACTCAGTTGATTTTCCATATGAAACACTTTTTCTAGGCATCTGTCATATTGACAATGTAAGCATGTTTTCCTCTAATCGAGACAGAATTCCCCCGTGGCAGCATGAAGCACCTTACTCAAGCTTATACTGTCTCATGTGCAGGATTAGCTGCCTCTTGCGCAGGATCATCCGGGTGTATGCTGCGTAGTCCCAGTCTTTCTACATCCTCCTAGAAAAGTAAGTCAGGCTCCTGCAATCTGGGTTTCTAGAAGGAGATAAAAGCCCAGTCATGTTCAGCAGTGTATTTCAGTCATTCCACCTGTTCTGGTCCCCACTCTGTTTCTGGTGAATCCTCTTACGCCCCCCAAACACACACTCCTCTGGCCTACACCTCAGCTCTTCTATGTATAAATAAAATAAATCTTTAAAAAAAAAGCCCAGTCATGTCATACAATTAATAAAATTAACACTATAATCCATCCTTTTTTGCCTTGAATCTGTATTCTATTCATCAAGAAACTGTAGAGTGGAAAAGTAGAAGACTTGCAAACCCCAAATCTTAAAAATGAACTGGTGGATTTTCCAGATATATCATAGAAGATTAACATACTTGATGGAAGCTGTAAGTGCTCAAAGAGGCTTCTGGTAGGAGTATTGCTACCTAAGGGATGATATTGCTCTATATCTTTTTATATTCCTACTTAAACAGTGATTAATAATCACTTTTAACAGTGATTATTTAAAATGACTGTTAAGTGTTTACATGCTTAGCCATTCATTATTGGAAAAATTAAACCTCATACATTTCCAAAGACATAACACTATTCATGGAGAAGCTAAATCTTGCAAGATTCTTCAGGGGCCTGGGATAGTTTGTCTCCTGCCATAAAGTAGGGCTTTATGTCCCACTTGCAGTCATTTGTCTTATTAGGTGCCATTTCTAACCAACTTTTGTCACTCATCCACATCTTTAATGTTGAACAATGAACACAGAAGCAACCTTCTAGGATAATCTGTGAACTCAGAATACCGCTTGTTTCTTGCAAACCAATTATAGACCACTCTCAGTCTATGGTACATTCTTTTTTTTTTAATATATATTTTTATTGTTATTTATGTCTTTTACATTTTGTATTCCCCTTGGGTAACCCACCACCAATTCACCCATGATCCATCTCCATGATCCCTTGTGTCCTTTTCTATTCCATCTTGTGTGATTTTCCTTCCCTCCCTCCGCCTTCTCCCCCCCCCACCCGGCTGATTGTCTCTCTCCTATTTGGTTTCCTTATAGTCCTGTTATAAGTGAAACCATTCGATATTTTTCTCTTTCTTTCTGGCTTATTTCACTGAGTATGATCCCCTCTAATTCCATCCATGTCGCTGCTTAATGAACCCATGAATACCAACAATGTTTACTTTTCTCCAGCACCACCTAAAGATTATCACTGAGCCAATTTGTAGCATTCTAAAATCTTTAGACCCTTACAACTAAATGTTCTGCAGTTGCCTTTTCTAGATATATCATAGAAGATTAACATACTTGATGGAAGCTGTAAGTGCTCAAAGAGGCTTCTGGTAGGAGTATTGCTACCTAAGGGATGATATTGCTCTATATCTTTTTATATTCCTACTTAAAACATAATCAAACTGCACAGGAACCTTGACTTACCACTCATAAATAGAATAACATTGTCAAAGATATAGGTATTTAGAAGCAAGATAAGACTTCTTAAAGGGCTGAAAAATATTTGCTTGCTGTCTATGTTCTTTTTTTCTTTTGCCCAAAGGCAATATAATACAAAGAATAATAACTAACCATGAGCCAAACATTCTTCCTGGTTTTTCCATCTTGGGAGATATTGTGTATAAAAGCACACTGTTTTTCAGTCCATTTTATTTTCCAGTAGCAGCTTTTTGAGAAATATGAGTTGGATGATCAAAGAGTTATGTTGGTAAATACCCAGGCTTAGGACCAAAAAAGCCTGGTTTTAAATATCAACTTTAAAGCTAAATACCTTGGCCAAGTTGTTTAATCATTTTGAGGTTCAGTGCATTCATCTGTAAATTGAGGCTATTAATACAGACTCTGCAAAATTGGGTGGATTAAGTGACATGGGCAAAACAAAGTTCACTCCATTCCCTACTTCTCTGAGTTTTGCTTTATTTGCTTGAACCCTACTATTATAAAAAAGACTGGTATTTGGCTTTTTTTTTTCCTACTTAGTAAACTTTTTATAAATCTAGATTAATACTGAATGCTTTTAAATATGAGAAATAAAATGTGACTATTAAAATATTTTCCTTTTTGTTTAAAGCATATGGATAATATATTCAAGCATTTAGTTGTCAGAACTTTAAGAATTAGAGAAAGATTTTAATTGCTAATGTTGTCATACCAAATATGATTTTAAAGTAAAAAGTTAAATGCTAATAAAAATATTACCAATACAAAAAAAAGAAAAAATGGAAAAATTGGTAACTTTAACCACACTAAGATTTAAAACAGACATGATTTTAAAAAGTTTCACATGCAAATTAAAAGTATTCATATAACTGACAAAATATTAGAATCTAGAAAATAGGAATAAGACCTACAAAGCAGTTAGAAAAAATGCACAATGCAGAGAGATTTGTCAAATTGTACAATCGAGCATCATAAACATAGGAGAATATGTTCAATGTAACTAAGAAATCTCTATCCCCCACAGTTGATTTCTGCCAGAGGAGACCTTCCAGATTCACAACGGGCTGAGTTAGGAGCTGTATGTTGATAAAAAGTACTCCACCTGCAGTAAGAGACCTGCCACTTGGAGATCCCTGGAGATTTGTTTATGTGAGCATGTGTTTGTGTGAGAGAGACAGAGACAGAACACGCACCCCTATGTGCACACCCATGAGCAGCGAATGGGCACACTTAAGGGAGGAGGAAAGGATGCAGTGAGAGGTTCCTCTAAGGAATTCACAGAAAGCTGTGAGAGTGGTTTCACTGTCAACAACTACAGGTCTTAGGAAGGACTGAACTTTGCAGATTCCCTTTGCCCTCTCTCCATGGTCTTCAGCCATGATATTTGACAGAAATATAGTCACTGAGAGATGGAAAGAAGAAAGAATCTAAAACCACACCCCCTCTGCCATGTGGGTCTGTAAATCTGGTAAACAAAGAAACTTCAGTTAGAAACAGAATACTTATTATATAAGATTGGGCATTTAAATAAATTAAGACTACATTTGCAATTTTAAATGACCTGTGCCTGCTGAATCAAGGGGTTATCCCCCAAACTGAAAGACAATATCGTTAATGATAATTTTGCCATGCAGCAAAAAGTTTTGAGTGGACAGAAAATATTGAAAGGTCATGTGACTGAGCCATGCCTCCTGTTTGGCCCTGAAGGCATCTGCATTTGCTGGTCCCACCAGTCCCAAGCCTCCCACGCTACCACTGGTGTTAGAGGTGAGACTCTCCACTTGGAAATCAAGATTTCCAGTGATTTCACTGGGATTTCTCCAGACTTCTAGTGGTAGGTGGAATTCTAAGCTGGTCCTGAAGATTCCTGGCATGTGATATACATAAATACCCATTTATTCAATCATTTCTGCTACAAGGGGATTCTGTAAATGTTATTTAATTCCCAAATCAGTTGACTTTAAAATAGACATTATCTGTGTGGGCAGACCTAGAAGCTAGAATTTTCTCCACCCGGTCCCAGTCAAGTGAGACAGTCAGAGAGACAGTCTCCTGATGGCCTGAAGAGAACGGGCATCTCTGTTGTAAGCTGCAAATGAAGGCGATATGTCCAGGAACTACCGACACCTTTAGGGTAGAGAGCAATCTCCAGCTATAACTAGAAGGAAAACAGCAATGCAGTCCTACAAACATAAGGAAATGGATTCTTCCAATGAGCTGAGAATCGCAACCTTGACCAACACCTTGATTTCACCCAGGGCAGAAAATCCAGACCCATGGTGCCCAGACTTTTGACCCACAGAAGCAGCCATGTAATAAGGTTTTACTGTTTTAAGTTTCTGGTAACTTGTTACATGGCAATAGAAAACAGCATTCACTTAGGAACTTGAAAATACCAAAGTTCATGGAGTTTTTAGTTAGTTTGTTTTCTTCCTTTTCATCCTGTGTTTGCAGGGTAATTTTTATTTCAATTTTCAGTTTGTGGTATTAATCGTTGGTTTCCTTGGGATTGAATGCTTTCCTCCCACCATGTGTCTTCCTTTCTAATCTCACCACATTAATGTACACTTCCCCACCCCTCCTCTGTAACAGCTATATTATAACATGTTTACATTTACTGTTATCTAAATACATTCAATGGTTAAATTTTTGAGAAATGGTTGATCTATAATACAGTAAATAATGTACATTTTGGGGAGGGGGTCTCCCTGGTGGTGCAACAGGTTAAGCACAGCACTGTGGAGCTGTGGGCAGCTGCAGCTCTAGTCGGATGCCCGGAGGGGGATTTCCACATGGCTCAGCAGACCTCTCCTGCCTCACCCGCTGCTCCCTCAGCAGAGTATTTTGGTAGATCTGCCTGTTCTGCTCCCCGCTCTGTCTCTGGTGAATCCTCTCACCACCCCACACCTCTGGTCTCCACCCCAGCTTGTATGCATAAATAAATAAATCTTTAAAAAAATATACATTTTCTTCCCCCATCTTTTGAATTTCCTTGGAGTTACTAGATTTTCTTTCTTTTTTAAAAATTTTATAGTATTATTATTATTATTATTATTATTATCATTATCCTCATCTATTTCATTGTTGTGTATTCCTTGTAAAATTCCCATTACCAATTCACCCGTGAACCATCACCATAGTCCCTCGTGCTCTTCTCTCCCCCATTTTAATCCCTTTTCCTCCCCACCACCCAAAGTTCAGTTTTACAGTCAAGGATGTATATCTGAATTACCCAAACCAGAAACCAGAACACAGGTATCCTTCTACCCTGACATTTTAATGTCACTGAAACATCTGATGGTCACTTTAATAGGTAAGTACTTAAGTCAAATTATGCTAAAGCAAACATAAATTTATATATTGGTGCTGGACAGCTTTTTTTTTTTTTACTCTTCTCTATCTAATGCAGGAATGAACAGAAAAGAAATTTCCCCCTTCCTATCGCAGTTCTTCTCAAGCTGATCCAGAGATCAAAACATCAGGCAGGTTAGTAGGTGAAAAGAAAAAAATTGTATGGAGGACCTATCTACATGAATGTAAATTTTGAAGCTAATGGGGCAATATGAGAGTACATATCCTGAGCTAAGAAATGGGGTAGGGGGCTTCAAGGAGAGAGGAGAAGGTAACATATATGGTGAAGATCATACATTCCTTAATTAGATATTTGCCCTGACATATAGATAGATTTCACCACTAGAAGGTTATTTCTGGTAAAAATGCTAATTCTGAGTAATGCCCCCTATTTTTATTCTGTTAGATAGTTAAAGGAGTGGTAAAGTTATTTGTGAGTCTGCAGGGTTTCAATTGACCTCAACATGAAATAATTCACATGCCAAAATGTCATGTTGTGGGAACATCTGTTCTGGACATCTTGAGAAAGCCTATCTCTCTATTCACCCCTCTTAATCCACACTGGGCACTGGAAGCTGACTTCACAGAGAGGGCTTGCAGGTCCCCTTAATCCTGCTACACATTGTTCAGCACATCAGAAGTGCTAGTTGCAGATGGGTAGCAGGGAGAAAAGAAAGGCTGGCGCATTTATTTCTGGATTGCTTCTATCAAAGTACCTTGTGTTATCTGTGTCATGCTCAGCAAAACCAGAACTCCCAGGCCTCCCTGGTGCCACAACAGGTTAAGTCTTAGCACTATGAAGCTGTCCACAGTCACTGCAGCATGAGTTTAATCCCCGGTCAGGGAGTTTCCCACATGGCGCAGCAGACTACTCCTGCCTCACCCGCTGCTCCCCTCAGCAGTGCATTTCAGTAGGTCTGCCTTTTCTGCTCCCCACTCTGTCTCTGGTGAATTCTCTCACCACCCCACACCTCTGGCCTACACCCCAATTCTTGTATGCATAAATAAATAAATCTAAAAACAAAGAGAACTCTCATCAGATAGACCTCTCTCTTTCTGGCTGACTGGGTTCTGGTTACCCCTCCTTTCTGTGATTCACCAAGCCTGAGGGTCATTCATATGCTTGTCCACAAGCCTATGGTTCTGCTCTACTACTTTGCGATTGCCCCCCAGCCTACCTATGCCTTTATAAATAACCTTTATAAAATTCTCCTCAGTTACTCGATTTGGAAGTGCCAACTGTTTCCTACCAGGATATGACTGATAGAGGAGTGAAAGGACAAATTCACCCTTTTTAAATGAGAAAATATGAGGCTTCAGATAAATTTCTCTCTTTTGGTTGACTTCTTCCAGTTCTGCACCTTCACCTCCCAGTATATTTTCAGCTAACTTTAGGAATAACACTGCATAAAATTTGAAAAGCATTTGTTGGTGTAAATAAGGTAGACCATAAGCTTATAAGATTTTAACTATATTATAAATTATATTTTCACTAGTGATGGAGTCAAGATTCAAACCCACTCAAGTCTGGTGTCATCATCTTAACTAACTAGATCAATATGTCTACCTTACACTACATGAAATGCTGATGACCAAAAAAAGGGCATAGTCAAGATGTCAGATACTACTTCAATAAAACCTAATGGTTTTCTCATTATGACCTAACTCACTCTTTCATTCTCCTTTACAAGTTTTATTAACTCAGATTGGATTTATTTGATGTATTTAATGTACTAGTTATTACTAATAAAGGGTGGAATATAAAAATACAGAATGAGTATGTATAGAAGAAATGATGTTCACTCTCCTGCACTGCTGGTGGGAATGCAAACTTGTCCAACCACTATGGAAAACTGTATGGAGCTTCCTCAGACTACTAAAAATGGAGCTACCATACGACCCAGCAATTCTACTCCTAGGGATTAATTCAAAAGGATACCTGCACCCCTATGTTTACTACAGCAGTATTTATAGTAGATAAGACTTGAAAACAACCCAAATGCCCAAAAATAGATGACTGGATCAAGAAGATGTGGTATATACACACAATGGAATACTATTCAGCAATCAAAAAGATAAGCTAATGCCGTTTACAGCAATATGGATTGAATTAGAAAGGATTATGCTCAGTGAAATAAAAATATTGGGTGACTTCACTTATAGGAGGAATACAGGGGAGCCAAATAAGGGGGGGAGGCAATAACAATAAAAATACAACAAAAAAAAACCAGACAACTATAATTCAGAGACATTCTGCAGGGGACAGGGGGGGAGAGGGATCAAAACAGGGGCTATGGTGATGGTGCATGGGTGAATTGGTGGTAGGAATTCTATGGGGACTACACCTGAGAAGAGAAAGCAAATATTGTAAAAAAAAAAAAAAAAAGTGAAGAATGTTGTAAAATATATATAAATAAATTTTTAAAAAAGAAATGAAGTTCACACTAATGTATTTCCTGCAAACAGTACACATAATGGGGGTGGTGTGGGGAGATGGACTCAGCTCTCGAAATATCCATTCATATTTACAATAGTAATTAATTTTATGTCAAGACTGCAAAAAAAGGAGAAAACTTACTAAAACTAATAAAATTACTTGCCTTTTTCTGGAGAAAAGAGAAAGAAAGTTCTGGAATACAAAAGCATTAATTTATGTGTAATCCAAAGTATAATTGCACAAACTGACTAAAAGTTTTTTCATGTCTTTTGTAGCAAATAAGATTACTTTCTAATCTTACCGGTGTTTTAATAATTGATTATTCAATTAAATTTTATGAGCTTTATAAATGTAATTTATAAATTGTATGAAAAAGCCTTGAGCATATTTTGAAATAATTAATAAAATTATTGGAAGTAATAAATATTTAATTACAGCCTTCCTTGTAAAATAACCAAATCTGCTGTAACTCTTTTTTCTCCTTGAAGGTGAAATGTTCATCTAAAGACACAAATATTACCAATATTGGTTAAATGTATGTGCTGAGACATAATATAATTATGAATTTATAACTGATGTAATACTTCAGGTTGAGAAGGATTTTGATTTGTCTTCAAGGAGTTACATTATGACACACAGGAGTAATCAACATGTGGATAAAAGGGGAAGGAAACCACAGACATCTTGTACTAATACTTCCTCTCTGAAAAAAATATTAGAAATGCTAAAGAAATAAGCATGAACACAGATGACTTGGCAGATAAGCTCTCAATTTTTTCAAAGCAGTAATAGATTTCTCCTTCTGAGAACTATCTAGGACATAATAACCAGCTCTGACTATAATTTGGATAATTTTCTACACCAGGTCAAATGTCAACCATGATCTTAATTTAACAACTCAAAACAGATTTAAGCAAAATGATAACAAAAGATCATTCTTACACATCCAGTAGACATAAGTTAAGCACCTGCACCAAGTACATGTGTAAGATGCAGGTGTTAGAAGCATAAATGACCCACAAGTCTTACCATTCAAAGGTTCTTGGATCTGTAAACCACTACACACAGCAACTTCAAAAAAGCCGTAAAATAGCAATTATTAGATACTATAGCTGCCCAGAGGATGAAGTGCAGACCCATCAAGAAGAAAAAGAGTGGAAGTGGGAAAACACGGTGCATAGAATGTCAGTGTGTCTATTTGCGCCTCTGCGTATTTACAGTGTATTACATTATGATATACAAATTGTCACTAGATTATTATGAACATCCTTTAATATTTTAACTTTAATTTTCATTTTAATACACTTTTTTAGTCACACATTAATTAGTAAGATGTGATTTTTTTGAAGTGGCTAGTATCACAAATAAAACCTTGTGTGAGTGAACAAGGAAAGAAAATTCACATAAAATATGTATATGTAAAAACTGGAGGAAGTGAGATAGGACAAGATATGACATGATATGATATAAAGGGTTGCCTCTCCATTATCCAAAACCCTTACTTAAATCAAACGGAGCAGTGAGTCTTCTGAATTAACACCTCGGTGAAAATAGAAACATAAGTTAGATAATTTGATTAAAATACACATAGTTTCCATTAGTCACGGCAGTTGAGGAAGACATATCTGATCCAAATAATTTTTAAGAGCTGGCTTTATTTTCTATAAAGCATATGCGGCTCATTGTTTCCTTTCATTTTTACCTATTTGTGTGTGTGATCTCTGGAACATAAGCATAACAAAGCATGCCAGATGTTGATTCAGGATTAAAAACATGACCTACCGGTGTTCAATGTTTATTAATAGAGAAGCAAAAAAAAATCAGATGATATTCTTGAGAGGAGAAGTCATGTGAACCAACACTAATTGGCGTGAACTAGGAATGTCTACTTCTCATTGTGTTCAGCGTGGGATCTTTGGTATGATTCATTCCAAGGTGTTCAGTATGTGCCCTGGGAATGGAGGGTGGGGAGGGGGAACATGTGCCCTGGGAATGGGGGCAGGGGAGCCATGATCTCATACAGCCATCAGGAATTTGACATGTGAGGATTTGTGACAAAAGCCACTTAATGATTATGCCTGTGTAGTAGAAGTCACCGATGTGTTTCTACAGTACTTTTCAGAGGACAGGGCTCCTCACTGTCTGTGTCTTGCCTGTTGTTGATAAACCTCAAATGAGATGCCAGCAAGCAACAGGGCTGAATCAGAAATGATGTCATTAATCAAAACTCTCTAACATGTATTTTCAAGTCACTGAGAAACAACATCTCTCTTTTCCAATCTTGTCCTACACTAAGTTTGCACAACTCTACATCAGGATGCTCAACCTGTGTATCGCACCTGTATTAGTCACAGAACAAGGCCAGGTGCTGTGGCCTAGGTTGTCTTTCTCAAACTTCACATCCATTTTTGGGATACTGATGCATCTTCAAAACTAAAACTCTCTCAGTTTAATTTCAGAGGGCCATAAAGTACAAATTTTTTCACTGTTTGACTACACGATCTTAAATTTCAGAAATTTTCTTCTATAATATGGTTTGACAGCAGTACTTTCTAGATCCTCTGAGCCCACATACTGCTTATCATTTAAACTCATACCTCAGAATTGTTGTAGCTTGTAGCTATCTACATCAGTCCTCCCTCAGTGCCTCCTACATCTGGGCATGCAGTTCTTACGTTCCTTTAAAAGAGAGAGCAAGGGAGCAAGGCAGAAATTGCATCCTTTTCTATGATGAAGCATTAGAAATCACATAGCATCCCTTCTGAGAAACCCTATTAATCAAGGCAGTCATAAGCCCTGCCCAGGTTCAAAGGGAGAGAACATTAACTCCCCTGAGAGGAGTGTCAACCACCTTGGAAACAAAAGCATACGAGAATGAATAAATATATTGTTGTGACCATTTTAGGAACATATCATTAATAATTTGTCACTTTCCCTCCAAAGTAAGGATGATCCACTTCTTAGAAATAAAATCGCATTTCTTTCCTGATTCAAAGGTAGAAAAAATAAATTTATTCATTCTCTTAAAAGAATGGACAAAACGTTTTCTCCAATACAAACATGAAAATTATGAACTTATCTCTGCTAAATAAATCAATAAATGGGAAATTATAAACAAAGGTTAGTGACAGAAATTGTCAGGAGATAAATTGTGATTTCTAATAGAAAGTTTCTAATGGGTTATATTACAATTTAGAACCAAAGCATTACTTTATTTCACTATAATATCAGTAACTAGTGACATCATATCCATCATGAAAATACGGGAAGAAATGAATAATATTTAACTATGCCAAATTAGGAATGTATAAAGGCTATAAAGTAATCTACCTGGTAGTTCATTGGGAGCTGAATCTCGAATTAACTTCCCTGCAGGAACAGAAACCATTTGGATAATTTGGCTAAAGAACATATTGAACACCTCAGGGGAGATATCCTCTACTGTGAAAAAGCAAACAAGGATGTAAAATAATGATACATCATTAATTTTTAAAAAGTACATATTGATTCCAAAATTCAAATAAGAGAAAAATAGCAATTAATTGAAATCATTTATGCCACATCATGATCAAAATGTAGTTGTTGGTAGGAATAGAATAACATTCCTTTTTCTGATTTTTAACCATGAAGATAATAAACAAAGAATTACAGACTGTGGACTTGAAAAAATTAATGTAGGGAAGGAAAAATAATTTTTCACCTACCTTTATAAATTATTGGCTTTGATCACTTTAATAAAAGATAGATTAATGAGAGAAAAACAAATAGAAGGTTATTAACACGTGTATCTCATGTACACTTGGTAGAAACTCAGGGAAAAATGAGTAACTCTCTGAGGTGGCATAGAATTCAGACATAAATAACATCTCAAAAGGGAAAAGGAGAAAGGAAGTAGAACTGTGAGTTGAGAGTAGATGATTCTAGAAAAGATGAGGGCCCTTTAGAAGAATAGATGAGAGGTATGATAACTTGGAACACATTGCCTGGGTGTGGTATCTAGTTCTAGTGCCTCTTCTACGATGAAAGTCAACCTTCTCTGATTAATGAAACCCGGGTGAAGACAGTTTATGGGTTGAGTTCCTTTTGGAGGACCTGTCTCTAGGCAGATACAGGGAGTTAAGAGAAGGCCTCTCTTTATATTTGCTGTTTGTCAAATGCCCACAGTTCAGAATAACCAATATTCTACAGAGTTAGATTTCAGGGTGGCATATTCTGCCTACTTTTCATTATCAAGCATCACTAACAAAATAATTATTTGAACAGTAAGTGTCTTCCAGGTGTTTGAAGTCCCTTAATTTGGTGGGGTTGTTTTTCCTCATATATTCTTTTTTTATTAAAAAAAAAATTCATTTATGCATACAAGAGCTGGGGTGCAGGCCAGAGGTGAGGGGGGTGAGAGGATTCATCAAGACAGAGTGGGGAGCAGAACAGGCGGATTGACTGAAATATACTGGCAAGGGGAAGAGCGGGCAAGGCAGGAGAGGTCTGCTGCACCATGTGGGAATCTCCCTGGCCGGGGATTGAATTCATGCTGCAGTGGCTGATGATAGCTTCATAGGCTGAGACTTAACCCCTTACGCCACTAGGGATTTATATATTCTTGAATCTGTCAAATACTTTAAATTTGCTACCTTCGATCATCTTTTTTCAAGAAACTTTAATTAAGCAACTATAACTTAAGTCAAACACTTGTCTAAATCATAATGAATTATGAGCAGTCCTATTTCAGAGAATTAATAAGAGGAAAGCAGAGAAGCAAAAGAAAAAAAAAAGTCTGTGTGAATGAACCCACAGTTCTATGCCCACATGAGAAAATGTACATATATCTCCGCCAATCTCAGACCTGGAATTTGAGAGTCAATTAATGCCTAAGGATTGGGGCAGGCTCATCTGCAAGGGGGGAGCTGCCCTATTAGCGCTGTCCTGATGGGAAAACACAAGCATTTAAATGCCAGAGCTGTGACTGCCCTCTGCTGGACGACCAGGTCGCTGAGACTCCTGGGTTGAACCCGGATGTGGGTTCTCCATTCTCCCTCCTGCCAACTAAGCACATAAAAACTCTTCAGACTAGTGGCTTCAGCTTCTGTTGTCCCTGCTCCAACTGCCCCTTCCAGCCATGCTGGTTCTTTCTTCTGAGGTCTGGGTTGTGAATTTTTTTTTTATTTTATTTACTTATTTATTTATTTTTTCAATGTCTGCTTTCTTTTCTGTAACTTTTTAAGTAGTGCTAAGAAAGCTGATGACTGTTGCTTTCCCCAATTACTAAACAAGACATTCTGCCACAATTCTAAGACATCTCTCTCCTCCAGTTCAGCCAAAGCACCAAAGTACTTCACTTTAGAACTAATTTGAGTAAAATAAGCTACCAGCATATTTGACACTGTACAATTCACTAATCGTTCTATATACATTTGCCGAGTTATACTGGCTAAGGACTATTGATATTTAAAATGACTAAAAGAGTACAGAGTACAAGAATAGAAAAATACTGAGTTAGAAAATGAGATCTGGGGGCCTCCCTGGTGGCACAGCGGTTGAGTGCTGGCCTGCGGAGCTGTCGGCAGCGTGTGCGATGCGAGTTCGACATCCAGCCAGGGAGAATCCCACATGGTGCAGCAGACCTCTCCTGCCTCGCCCGCTGCTCCCCTTAGCAGTGTATTTGTGATCTGCCTGTTGCTCCCCGTTCTGTCTCTGGTGAACCCTCTCGCCGCCCCACGCCTCTGGCCTGTACCCCAGCTTGTATGTATAAATAAATAAATCTTTAAAAAAAAAGAAGAAAAGAAAATGAGATCTAAGGTCTAATGTTAGTGTTATCATATAGGATTCATTTATCCATATCTGAATGGAAAGAAATTAATTATATCACCGTATTACACTATATATGTAGCTTCCTTGGACTCTTTAGGGAGCTAGAATGTTACAGAAAGGATCTGTAAACTACAATGAGCCTTGCATGAATAACAATGCTTATGCTAACTAAAGCATCATATTTTAAAAGATTTTTGTTATAATTATATAATTATTGGTGAAAACATAAAATTACAATGATTATTAATTGTATCTTTGATACATTTGCTTGATTTTGTCTTAGTTTGTAAATGACTTACATAATTCAAAATCTTAGTATGTTCCTGCTCTACTGATTTGAATTTGTTTTACTATTTAGGTTTTATTTTATCTAGATTTTCTGTAAAAATTATCTGTAGTTCATTTATATAACTCAGTCACCTCCTTAGTCATCACAACCTTCTGTAACTAGACTGCATAGTCATAACCATACTTAATCATAAGTAACCATAGTTACTTCTGAGAATACCTGTGCAGTGACACAAATGCCCACAAGCCAGTGAAATTCTTTTCTTGACCTCTTCTCTTCTGGTTTGTATCTGCAGTTGATAAATGCATCTGAGATTTTAAATATCACCACCCTAGTTGCAGACAACATTGGGGATTTCTGCAAAGCCCATCAGGACTGAATTTAGAGAGCTGCCCAATCCCTGAGTTGCTGACAAGTTCATATGTTAATTAGTCAAAGTAATGAATAAGGAAAAAGTAGTAACAGAACCCAGTGGTGGTGATAAAATTTGAGAACCCTGAGCTTGGTGATGCTTTAGCCATTTTCAGGGTGTTCTTGAGAGTACAGCCCTCTGGGAGTGTGCAAGTTTTCCTTATCTGATTTTCCTGGACTACTTCCTATCACCATTCTTACCATTACCACCTCCCACCAACCCCGATACTTGTTCTCCATTCTTTCCTCTCTTTTTCTGAAGTACAATCATTATTTACTAAACTGTTCTTATTTTTCCTATCTCATATGTCACCAAAGAGCAATTTGAGAACTTGATATTAACAAAGTTCTTTTTATATAATGAAAAGATAATAATGTACAATTTAGTGAGTGTTTATACTAGGTGCTTTAGGTATTTCATCTTATTTATACCACACTGAGATAAATACATTCGTATCCCCACTTAGGGCATGGAAACTATGGAATAATTTTTCTTAGCCGGTAAAATGGCAGAACAAGGATTTAAACCCAAATCTGTCTTCAAATCTATACTCAAATCTGCTCAAAAAAGCCTGAGAACCAAGGAAGGAAACGAAACGAGGCTTCTGAAGCCAACATAAATATCATAAAATCTGCCAAAACCTTCCTAAATCATTCCCACGTAATCCCTCAGGCTCTTAATCAGAGCCTGAATATTCAGCCTATTATTAATCATAATTCTAAGTTATCTGTTTTTCTAATTCCTTGCCAGATAGGAAACAGCATGTTGAAAGAAGTGAGAGGAATAAAAATTATAATGAACAGATTCAGAGAAAGGATGAGACAGGAAAATCATAAAAATTAACCTCATAAAATGAAAAATTCCCAGCAGGACTATTCAGAGCCAAATAGCTCTACAGCCTAATACCAGATTAGTGCAATAGTTGATGTTCATAATTTCTGAGGACATCTTTTTGTTACCTTTATACCCCAATTACAAAACCCTGTTATGCCTTCTAGAAGACAAGAATCAGCAGCTACGTGTTCTCAACTTGTACTTATTTAAATAGATTACATAAGTATACTAAAACTCTTTGAATCATATACTTGAAGTGGGTAAATATCTTCTTTTTTTTTAAAGGCAATGCTGGAAGTCTTTTTCTTTTTTAAAGATTTATTTATTTATGCATACAAGCTGGGGTACAGACCAGAGGCATGGGGCGGCGAGAGGGTTCAGCTGAGACAGAGTGGGGCGTAGAGCAGGCAGATCAATGGAAACACACTGCTAAGGGGAGCAGCGGTGAGGCAGGAGAGGTCTGCTGCCATGTGGAAATCTCCCCAGCTGGGAGTCGAACTCCAGTAGCCGCTGCTGACAGCTCCACAGCACAGCGCCTAACCGCTGCGTCACCAGGGAGGCCCGAAATGGGTAAATATCTATAATATCTAATTTATATCCCAATAATACTGTTTTAAGTCTAAACAATTTCATGTTTTTCCTCTCATATTTTTGTAGTCTACTCGATTTATTCAAAGTCCTCATGAAATTTTTCTTAATTGCAACAACACATGACTTTACTGTTCATTCTCCTTCTAGTTTGCATAACTGTCAGGTGGAAAGGAGAGGCTAATTACCCACAAATTACTCTCATTATTATTCCTACCAATTTAAACACCCCCAGTGTGGTTATGAGTAATGTCACTAAAAATGTGCTCCTTTGTGGTCCCACCAAGAACAGGAAATGGTGATGACCAGGGACCTTTGAAGCATTGTCTGCAATAACGTGGGCACGTCACACCCACGGCCTGCATCTGCACTGCATCAAATATGTCCAAGCACTTTGTGTTACAGTCAAAGAAAGAGTGTCAACAGCAGTTCTTTCATTTAAAAAAAAATTGATCACCTTTACCCTGATTCACCTTTAAAATTATAATAATAGTGATTATAGATATTATCCATCTAAAGGTAAAGGTGGGAAAGCAAGTGAACATGCCTGAATTTAATGAAATCTAATAAAAAGAAAGTAGATTAACTTGGAGACGTAGTTGCTCTTTCTCTGAGTACATATTCTCCATTCTTAACATAGAATTTGTCAAGGTTCTCTCACATATATTTCTTCATAGACTCAGGTAAATGATTCTGCTATAACTATTTATAATGGCAATAACTCTTTAAATTTATGTCATATATTATTGCTCTGTGGCGTGTAAGTTGGCTTTGGTTTTTAATATATGGCTGTTTTGAAAACCTTTCAAAAAGAAGGCCTAAGATGAACTTAATGGCTTTGTTCATCCTCTTTTATAGAGTAGGCTCTTTCTATGCCACAAAATGAAAAAGTTATTTGGGAAAACATAGCAGAAACTGGCATATTTTACTCAGATCTGTGGTATAATGTGACAGGACTAGAACTGTCAGACCAAGACAGAATAGCAATTGAGAGTACATTAGCACTCAAACACTCACAGCCTAATTTTCTATTACTGGTGATGCAGTAGGAAAATACAGCAGTGCAGCAAAGGAATAACATGAATTACTTCCTTCTCTATTTGTCACTTTATGTTCCACCAGGCAAAGCTGACTGACAGGAAAGGAAACAACAATGGAAAATTCTCCACTTTCTATAACATAGTAAACAAAGTCATTTAGATTTAATAAATGTTGCTGATCATAGTCAAAGAACCACCTCAAACTGTATCACCTGTCATTGTTCAGAGACTTCCCTTTTCCTGAAACATCTTCCTCTTCCATCTTCTTCTGATCAACTTTCATCCTTTGGAGCCTGGAACAGAAAAAAAAAGGGACTTTAGTGGGGAAAATGACAAAGGCTGAACAAAATCTGCAATTTAGTGAACAGTATTGTACTATTGCTAATTTTCCAGTTTTGATCATTGTACTAAGATAATGTAAGATGTTGACATGAGGGGAAATTAGGTGAAGAGTATGCAGAAACTCTCTGTACTATCTTTTGAACTCTTCTATAAATCCAAACATATTTCAAAATAAACCACTAAAAATAAAACAACTGCAGGGGAGTTACTAAAGTCAGAGCAACAACAAAATTGTATTCCTCATGTAAGACCTGAAACAGATATTATCTTTCCTGAAGTGTTTGCTTTTACAGGACATATCACATTCTAACATATCTTTGATGTTCATGTTGAATCACCCTACTAGGAAGGAAGAATGGATTAAAACCAAAAAACAATGAGTTTACATCCTGGTTCTACCAACTTTGGGCTAATGCCTTAGTATTCCTGTACCTTGGTTTCATCTTCTATGAAAATAGAGAATAATAAATTGACCATTAGTTATTGTGAAGATTAGATGACATTATACACATAAACATCTTTGGACAAAACCTGGCACACTGGCACATAGTAGATGTTTAAGACATATGTTTATATTATTGTTACCATTACCATTATTATGGATTACATTTCTTGGCTGAGGGACTTCCATGTTCAAGATCACAAAAATTTGAAAGGCAGATACTTAAAAATGGATTAGTGAATTGAAGCGATTCCAGAATGTGATTCTTCAGGTTGATATTAGGCTAACATTCTCATTTTACTCAATATTCTGCTCTAAATTATTATTGTCCTCTTTACAGTGTTTTAAGTTCTCAAAAGTGCTCATTTATAGCCTATCTACCCAACCCATTGCTGTTTTATATCAAACTGTAGTATTGATAGAGGGAAAAGTTTTTTTTCTAGAAAGTTACTGAGTAAACCTTAAATGTTTCCCTTTTATCTCTTTGAGGCAAGACTTAAGCTCCCACTCTCCACTCACCAGCCCATATCACATTTCTGGGGTTACCAGTACCTCTTTGAGTGGCCGCTTCTCAAACTCTGCTGTGCTTTAACTGATCCATTAATTCTAGTCATAAAGCAAACTTGATGTATTATTATTATATTCATGTCCATGGGCTTGGGACTTACAAAAAAATCGACAATGCTGGAATAAAATAGGATGACATTTTCACTTAACTTTTTAATACGAATATACTAAATATGTTTATTAGCATATATTTAGTTAGTTCCTCATTCATTCATTTATTCTTTAATAAAGGGTAATGGGTATTTTTTACCTACCAGCCACTAAGCTAGGTACTGAAAATACAAATGTTAAAAAAAAGCACAGCCCCTGCTGTAAGAAGCCCTTATTCTCTAGGGAGACAAACTTGTAAACAGCTCATTAGAATGCATTGTGGATGTGCAATAATAGAGATGGTACAGAACATTATGGGATCATAAAAGAGCATTTCAATCTGGAGAGGAAAGGAGCATCATGACTCTAAAGCCATGTTCTCAGCCTTAGCTGCCACAGAATCACCTGGGGAGCTCTAAAAAATACTGTTTTCTCCGAGCCACTCTCATAAATTCTGTTGCAATTGGCCTGGGGTGAGATTTTTTTCAAGTTCTACTCTTTAAAAAAATAAGCAGAAGCCAACCAAGCTGAGAGCAGAGAAAGTGGAGAAGGTTGTGGCGAGAAGGTTTGTCCAACACAAAACAGCACCGAAACAAGAGCTTGGTGTGTGATGCAGGACAAGGGCACAAGTGCTGTGAGGGTTAGTGCTTGAGACGCTTTCAGTGCTTGAGGGCAGAGGTGGTGAATCAGTTAAGGAAACATTTGTAGCTCCCTTTCCGCCCCACCAGATAAACTCCCCCACTTCCTTTATTTACCCTGTAAATAAATAAAAAATAAAAAACCTTGTTTTTACATTTCAAGGAAAAGAACAAGCTGAGAAAATTACCGACCACCAGGAGGGAGCAACAGCAAGAGGGCACCAACCTAAATCTCCAATTACTTGTGCCACAAATGAGATGCTGACCCTTGCCCATTCCCCTCCCCCATCCTTACTCCCTTGTAATTCTGGATAAATACCCCAACACTCTGTCAAAAAGCAGGGTGGTGGCCTTTCAGAGAACAGGACGGATGCCCTCCTCGATTTGTCGACAAATGAAACTACTTCCCTTCTCAACCTCTGTTTCCTTTTATTGGCTAAGGGAAACTAAAACAGGCATTCGGTATCAGTGGGAAATGAGAAAGGAAATGTGGGAGGGAGGCCATGTGCTGCTTTCAGGATAACAGATTTGGGGCAAAGAAATGACATTGTCAGATGTACATCAGATTTGCACCTAGATAGCTTTCTCTGCTAGTTGAGTGGAGTGGGGGAGTGTTACAGACATGCCTGGGCATGAATCACTAGATCCAGATGAGACATGATAACGTCAGAATCTTGAAACAGCATTAGGAAGGGATTCCTAAAAACTACTTAGAAATTAGATGTCATTGGATGGTCCTTAAATATGGAGAGAAAGGTGGTGAAATCTGGTGAACAGGTGGATGAAGATTAATACCTACTGAGACAGAGAAGATAGTAGTGACAGCAGGTTTAGGAGGGAATATGATATGCTCAGTTTGGAACATGACACATCGGAGATGCCTGTGGAGTGTTCAGGTGGAGATAAGGTATAGGTCACCTGGTCCAAGCTTCAGGATGGATAAGAATATTGACTGAAATTATTTGTGTTTACACTTAGACTTGCTCCTGAAGAAACAGATAGGCAATAAGAATGAAGTGGCTGGTAAATTTGTTCAGTGTTCTCCCCTTTATCTTAAGGAGATTTGTAAATGCAGGGTCTTAGTAATATATGGACAATTTGTCCACAGGACAAAATAATGTAGATCTATAAGATTATTAATTTTTATACTCCCAGTCATGCCAGTATCCAGCAACTTACAGAGCACATGAAGCTACTTTTCTGCTCAACCATAAACCACATCATACAAGCCTAAGTATGGTTCTGAGCCTTGAAATTCCTGCTATGTGAGCACTGGGGAAAATGTTTTCATTGTCTCATTTCAGTCATGTACTACTCTAAGGCTCTTTTGTTATATCTCAAGAGTCAACAATATATACAAATGAGTACATAAGGGTTAAGCCTCCTTACTTCAATTCTGGATTATGAAGGAAGCAAATTTCAAACCAAATTCTGCTACAAGCACAGGCATTTATTAGTTTTTATCCTCTATTCTCTTTAAATAAAAAACTTTTTCTCTTAAAACTTATTTAAAACAAGCTCGCTATTATTTTTTCACAGTTCTGAGGCATGACTGAGCTGTTTTTCTTGGGGTTTCTCAGGAATCATATTGTGACGGGGCTGAGTCAAAGTCCAGTAAAAAAAAAAAAAAATGTAGCGCCTCCTACAGGGGTTTACTGTTAAAGGTAAACTGCAGCCAGGTAAACTGAAGCCCCAAGCCCCGCCAGGTAAACTCTGTGATAATTCTATGAGATTTACCTTGGGGCGGGGTCTGTAAGGTATTTAAGGGAAAGCCAAAGGAAAAAAGAGACAGACGCCATTATGTAAAACTAAGAGGAACTGTTGTTATGAGGTAGGGAAGAAGCAGGAGTCTGTAGCCCGCCACGATGTGGGAATGAAGAGTTAGGACCAGGAACTTTGGAGGCTTTGCAAGTAGCCCAGTGACAAAAACAGCTCCCAGTTTTGGCTTTGTTGCAGCCAAAGGAAAAAAGGCAGAGGCCCGAAGCAGGAATCTTCTAAAATGCGTGAGTGCAGTCTGATAGGCCATCTGGCCACTGTAGTTGCTGTTTGCAATGCAGCTTTAGGAGCATTTTCAGCTGCATCCTGTGTCGTCCTCGTAAGTTGGAACCTAGCCTACAGTCTGATCAGTGTGCTTTGAAAAGAAGATGCCATAGCAGGAAGACTCCATCAACATAAAAAAGAAGACGCCATTTTGAAATCATGACCTGTTGTCTGGAAGAAGAGCTTTACACCAGCAGTGGTGAAAAGACACCACCTTTGTTACTTTTTTGGAACTTAAAGGACTGGACATTGTTTTAAGTAAGGTAAACAGCCACATGTTAACTTTAGTAATTCTCCGTTTTCCCTATGTTAATTTTTGTAGTTCTTTGTCTTTTGCTGTTTGTTAAATAAATCCCAATGTTGTTGTTTCCTAAACCTGAGTAGTCTTATAAATGTGCGTGTGGGTACAAAACCAATATAGTAACTGGTAAGCATTTGGGGCACTGCCTTTGTTAAATTTAGAAAGGCCTCATTTTCCCGGTATCAATATCTGCTGTTTCTGGAGGTTGGGTGATTTGAACAGTCAAGGTAGTTACTGACATGGGCGAGTTTTGATGCTGATTTTGGCTGGGAGATCAACAGGGGCCAGAACACCTATGCATATCCTCTTCATGTGGCTTGAGTTTCCCACAGTGTGATGTCAGTTACAGGGCACACCCACAACTGGCACAAAGTAAATTCTTCCATTGTAATATCACCAATGCAGTCACACAGCTGGTCAACACTCAGGGGAGGGGGGAGTAAGGAAACAAACTCCTGTAGCTTGAGGGGAGAGTGACACAGTCACAGTGCATAAGATCATTCTGTCTCCTGTGGAAAATACAATCCACCACAATTAACAAATAGACACAACATAGTCATGCAGCTGGTTCTTTAAGAATAATGAAATTTCAGATTTTTGTCCATTTTTGCTGCTCCAAAAACACTTCATAAAAAGCTTCATGTGGGCAAGATAATACCATACCAGAGACAGGGTTTAACTAACTTTTTTTTATTATTACCATATGGTGCCAAAGAATTTAGAGTACCTGAAGCCTTTGGGACATTTTTAGGATTAAGATTTGGACACCATCTCAAAGAATACAGCCTACAATACTCATTAAAATCTTATGCTCTATTCATACAGGTTTGGCAAGTGTCTCTAAAATATTCAGCACAAAAGAAAACAAAAGCAATAATAAACAAATGGGACTCCATCAAACTAAGCTTCTGTACAGGGGAGAAAGCTACCATTAAAACAAAAAGATATCTTAATGAAAGGGCGAAAATATTTGCACATAATACATCCAACAGGGGCTAATGTCCAAGATCTACAAACAACTCAACAAAAAGACAACTCAAGAAAACCCAGTCAAAAAACAGACAGAAGAGCTAAATAGACGTTTATCCAAAGAAGGCACACAAATGATCAACAAGCACTTGAAAAAAATGTTCACTATCACTTGTCATCAAGGAAATGCAAATCAAAACCACAACAGATGCCAACTCACTCCATTAAGAAGAAACAAAATGTTGGCAAGCATGTGGGAAAAAAGGAACCCATTTACACTGTTGGTGGTAATGTAGACTGGTCCAGTCCCTATGGAAAACATTATGGAGGTTCTTTAAAATATTAAAAATAGAGCGTCCATGTGACCCTGAAATTCCACTCCTTGGTATTTACCCAAAGAATGCAAAAACACTAATTTGAAGGGCTATATGCACTCCTCTGTTCACTGCTATACTATTTACGATAACCAAGATATGGAAACAATCTAAGTGTGCAATGACAGTGGAGTGGAGTGAAATAAAATGTGGTATATCTATCTACTCAGTGGAATACTACTCAGCTATAAAAAAAATGATGAACTCTTGCTATTTGTAACAACATGGATGGAACTGGAGGGGATTATGCAAAGTGAAATAAATCAGAAAGAGAATGATAAATAATGGATGATTCCACACACATGAAGAATATAGTCAAACAAAACAAAGGAATTGACAAAACTAAATCAAAACAAATCATAGAAAATTAAGTCTACTAGATGGGAAGCGGGGGGAACAGAGTAGGGAGAGGTCCTAATGGTTTAAAGTAAAGGACTATGATGCTTTGGTGGTAGGTGTTGTATGGTGACATTCATCTGTGAAAGTGTGAACCTATTCCCTTAAATCATAGACTTTTGTAAATCAATGTTACCTCAGTTTTTAAAACAGTAGTCTCTCATGGGGGCCTCCCAGGTGGCACAAGGGGTTAAGTCTCAGCACTATGAAGCTATCAGCAGGATCCCCTGCCAGGGAGCTTCCCACATGGCGCGGCAGACCTCTCCTGCCTCGCCCGCTGCTCCCCTCAGCAATGTATTTCAGTCAATCTGCTTGTTCTGCTCCCCACTATTTCTGGTGAATCCTCTCACCCCCCACACCTCTGGACTGCACCCCAGCTCTTACATGCATAAATAAATAAAACTTTAAAAAAACAAAAACAGTAGTCTCTCATGACTACTCCTCTTGGCAGAGCCTACTCCATTGCTTTCCAGGACTTGCCAGGTCTGGTGGCTTCCACGACCCTCGCAGGGTTCCCTGGGATCTATGGGGACCAACTGTGGTGGACCGCCTTCCTAGTTCCATCCCAAGGCTCACTGATGTCTATTGGGGCCTACCATTGTAAAGGTTTTTTTTTTTTTGTTTTGTTTTGTTTTTCCAGGAACCCTCCAGTACTTGCTGAGTTCTGCTGGGGGCTTACCTTGGAGGCTGTGCTTCCAGGTCCCATCCTGGGACTCACTGAGCTCTGCCGAGGGTTACTGCCCAAGGGGCTGCTTCCCCAGACCTGCTCTGGAGTGCACGAAACTCTGAGGAAGTCGACTAGGGAGGAGCTTCTTTGGGGGTCATGTCCCAGTGTTCAGGCTTCACAGAAATCGGCCAAGGGTTGCTTTGTAACGGTCTTGCCATTTCCACTCTGCTGGCTAGGGTTCACCTTGCCCACCCAGGCAGGCTACTTATTTGGCCCATTCCACTACACCCTGGGGTCCCCCTCTTCCAGACATTGCTCCTAGCCTGTGCTGTAATCATTTGTTTTTCTTTCAGGAGGTATTGGCTTTGTTCTCTTGCAATCTAGCTGTGATTATGTGGAGGAGGTGATCCAGCGTCTTCACTCTCTGCCATCTTGCCCCACCCCCAGATATATGTTTTTTTCTGCTGTTGAGGCTATGTTTGTCCCAGTCTCATCTGTTGTTTACTTTTTTAAAATGTACAATATACTAAAATTGCAGCTTCCAAGGATTGCTGTTAAGCTAATTATGAAAACTGTCTATATAGTACTAGAGTGCTGCCTTTCTGTGTTTTTTTCATTTAAATTACAAAGCTGACAGCCCCACGAATGCCTTTGCTTGACACAGACACTAGTCCTTTTGTGAAAGAGACTAGGCAATCAGTCAGCATCCTCTTCCATCATTTTAAAGATGAAACAAGGTGAAAAACAACTTAATAATTTGCCCAAGGACAATAATGACAGGAAGTGCTGCACTGCTCAGAATCTCAAATTTACAATTCTCTTTGCTAACATTCACAGTGTCTGCTTGGCAAACTGTTCTGTTCCTTTGCCACCAGAAGAAAAGAGACAAAATTGACCGTTCATTCAAAAGGAAAGATCTATTTGCTAAGTATGCTACCGAAATTCACGCAATTCTCTTTTTGACAGTGTGGAAGTCATCAATGAGCTTTGTACAAAGCAGTATAAGAGTCTCTAAAAGCAGCATTCTTGCTAAGTCTGGAGTTAATTTAATTTTTTTGAAATTTAGAACAAACTGACGTTATGTGGTCCCTAAGAGGATGCACTGAAGATGTAATATAAATTAGGTAATATGTCTGCAAAAATGATTGCAGTGATTGAATGTGACTCCCAGAAGTACGTATTGAAATTCTAATCCACATGGATGGGATTATGTTCTCTGTAAATGTGAGGGCACTAAAAAGACAGCTGTCTCAAAATCAAGACATTTAATCTACTAAAACCTTGATCTTGGACTTCCAGGTTCCAGCACTGTGAGAAACAGAGTTCACTTGCTTATAAGCCACCAGTCTATGGAATTTTGTTATAGCAAGCCAAATGGACTAAAACAGCCTGAATATAATGATTTAGAAACATTCAAGCAAATGTTAAGCAAATATTCTGGGTTTCAAAAAAGTTTATGTCATGAAAGTGAGAAACCTGGGCTGAGAAGCTGCTTCATACTAAAGGAAAGTAGAGAAGCAGACAAATAAATTCAATGCATGGTCCTTGATTAGACCATGAATTAAGAAGAAAAAAAGATACTGAGAATATGACTGGGACAACTTGGAAGTTTGAATATGGTCCATGTGTTATACAGTAGCACTGTAGTAATAATAAATTATCTGCATGTGGTTTTGAATAGTGATTATGCAGTAGAATTTCCTTTTTCTTAAGACACAGGCCAAAGTTATTTAAGGTAATGTATCATAGTATCTGTAATAAACTCTTAAAAAGCACAGCAAAATAAATAAGTGCACACATGTAGAAAAAGAAAGATAAAAATCATCAGTATCCTAACAATGGTAAACCTAGTTGAAGAGTACATGGGAGTTCCATGTACTAGAAACATTTAGGATTGAAATTTTTTTAAAAAATCATTTAGAAAGTATTAATTTGATTGGTCAAATGGTGCTGTATAAACATGTCTTTATACTAGTGAGTCTATAAATGTTTTTCATATTTTTTCTTGGCAACGTATATTTGTTACCCATCTGCTCATGTCAAAACATTAATTCATTTGTTTAAAAAATATTGAGAGCCCACCAGGAGCTAAGAGCTGTCCTCAGCACTGAGTTCACTACAGTAAACAGAACAAAACGTCTGTCCTCAGAGAGCTTGCATTCTAGTAGAGGCACTCAGCACAAAATAAAGAACAGAATATTCATTTGACTGTTCAATAGCTATGTTTGGAATGTCCATTTGTGCCAGGCAATAGGAATATGGCCCTAAATGAAACAGCATTGTCACCCTGTTAGCTTTCACATTCTATTGGGGGTGGGGGGAAGATGGTACTAGATAATTGAAAAAAGACAAATTCCCACTTCTGTCTATGGATCGAAAAGAATTTGAAATAGGATCTAAACAGATATTTGCTAACTCATATTCATTGCAACATTATCCACAATAGCCAAGAAGTAGAACCAACCCAGATGTCCATTGACAGATGTCCATTGCTTTGAATAAAGCAAAGATGGTATATAGGTACAATTGGAAATTATGTAGACTATAAATAGAAGGAAATCCTGTACAAGCAACAACATGGATGGACCTCAAATAATTCTGTCACTAAAGGAAAAATACTGTGTGATTCCACACATAGGAAGCATAATGAAGTAGCTGAAATATTAGAACAGAAAGTAGAATGTTAGTTGCCGAGGATTAGAGCAAGGAAGAGATGGGAGGAAACTAGTGTTTAGTGAGGATAGTGTTTCAGTTGTAAAAAATGAAAAAGTTCTAGACATCTGTTGCACAACAATGTGAATATATTTAATATTACTGAAGTTCACAGTTAAAATGAAATAATAAAAAAGAAACAAAAAAAATATTGTCAGGAGGTAACAATTGCTACAGAGGAAAATAAAAAATGTAGGGAGAGCTAGGAAGTACCTGCTGTGAGGACAGACAGAAGTACATGCTCCAGATGATGGGGCTGCTAAGGAAAGAGTTTGCTAGATTTACAGTGGTCAAGGAAGCCCTCATGGATGAAGTGATATTTGAATGACATTTCACCTATGTGGATAAATGAAGAGTGTTCCAAATAGAGGGAACAGCAAATGAAAAGCCCTGACTTGTTCTGGAAGCATGGAGGAAGTCAATGTGGCTGAAGCAAAGTACTAGGGTGAGATCAATGATGAGGTAAGAGAGACAGGTAGGGTGAGGGGCACAGATGGTATAAAACCTGGAAAGCATTTTAAGAACTTGAATTTATTTAAGTGACATGGGAAACATTAGACACAGCAGAAGTCAGCAGAACAGTCCAAGGATATTGAAATGATCCAGGAAAGACAAGGTAATAATGATGCCTGAGAAATATTTGGATTTAAGACATATTTTAAAAGAAAGGCCACAGAATATGCTAACAGGTTGAATGTGAAGGATGAGATAAAGAAAAGTGTGAGAATGGCGCTGAGGTGGATAGAGTGGCCATTTACCAGGAAGGGGGAGGAGCCGGCTTTCACATTTGAACATGTCACTTTATTTTTTTAATATATTTTTATTGTTATTTATGTCTTTTACATTTTGTATTCCCCTTGGGTAACCCACCACCAATTCACCCTCGATCCATCTCCGTGGTCCTTTGTGTTCTTTTCTACTCCATTTTGTGCCCTTATCTTCCCCTCCCCCGGCCCCACCAGCTGAGTGTCTCTCTCCTATTTGGTTTCCTTATAGTCCTGCTATAAGTGAAATCATTCGATATTTTTCTCTTTCTTTCTGGCTTATTTCACTGAATATTATCCCCTCTAATTCCATCCATGTTGCTGCAAATTGCATGTGTTTATTTTCTTTGAATGCTGAATAGTATTCCATTGTGTATATGTACCACATCTTCTTGATCCAGTCATCTACTTTTGGACATCTGGGTTGCTTCCATACCTTTGCTATTGTGAACAGTGCCGCAATGAACATACGGGTGCATGTATCCTTTCGGATTAGTGTTTTTGTGTCCTTTGGGTAGATTCCCAAAGTGGTATTGTTGGGTCATATGGAAGCTCCATGTTTAGCAGTTTGAGGAATCGCCATACAGCTTTCTATAGTGGTTGGACCATTTCGCATTCCCACCAGCAGTGTAGAAGATGAACATGTCACTTTAAAGATGACGATGTGGCCTCCCTAGGGAGGCTGACGAGGTAGTGAGATATTCAAGTCATGGCTTCAGCGTATAGTGATACTATCATCTATCATCATCACATGGTTATTCCTTTCTGGTCTCAGGTGGCCTATGCACCAGTCAATATCTAAATTTTAGTTTGACTTATTCAGATCTATTTTCAAAAATGACTACATACCAAATCTTATTTGTTATCCCACATAAAAAGTATCAACTCTCCAATATAAAACATAACTAAGACACCAGTTCTTAGTCACTACTACAATCCAAGACTAAATACTGAGGAGATCTAAGAAATCCTATCAGTCAGGAGAAGATTTAGATGAGCCACAACAACCAGAAAGAGCAGGCTCAGAAGCTTGCCAGCTCCTTGAAATCACTCATGTGAACACATAGAAGGAAGATGCCCTTGCTAGCATCAAACCCTGAAATGTATACACAGTGAAGTTAAAAAATTCAGTTTCCTCCACAGATTTTATATTACTTTTTTCATAAAACATACTTTATAATTGGCATTAACCCTCCCAATAGTTGAAGGGAAAACAGAATGAGCCATTTCAAAGTCATTTGTTTTAATTGTCTAGTTATACTTTTATTTTATTGGAAGCAAGCATGCATCAAGTACTTATATTTTATTATCAATAACACCACTGGAAGTCACACAACTCATTTTTCTGCATCTAAAAATGCAAAAAAAAAATGTAGATGGAACAGAATGCTTGATAAAGTAGTTGCCTTGTCAAAACCCCCTTTATTCTCTTTTCAGTGCATGGACACCCATTTTGTATTTGCTTTTCCACGAGCGCTGATAATATGCTCACATAATTGCCTTCAGGCCAAGTAACTTGTCTAATGAGACAAACATCTAGTTGGCAGATTGTTGAAGGTCATGTCAGCTTAGCCATATTGCAAGGATCCTGTTTTTACAAAGATAAGCTTCACTCTTGATAGGAAAAGTTGTAAGTAGATTTGAAGCAAGATCAGCAGAAAATACTTAAATTTCCTACAGATGTCATTTCTTTATTTGCCTAAGTCAATACAATAAAATACCTCTTAACCGTGATTCATTTGCCCTTGGAATGAGGGGAAAGGGCAAGGACAAGGCCTGTGTCTTTACTGATCATTTGTGTACAGAAGTATTTCTAGCGAAGGGAAAGCGATGAGGAAGCTGTTTTCTTTGAAGAGTTTTATGTTCAAAGAGCACTTCTTATATGTGAATGGTATAAAGGCATAAGGGAGGAAACAATTTCTTTGACCCTCTTAGTGTCCCTAGCTGGGTCTGAAAACTAAAATGACACAAACGGATTGGGAGGAAAAAGCATACAAATTTATTTAATATAAATTTTAACACAAGAGCCTACATAAGGAAATGAAGCCCCACAAAAACATTCAGTCATGAAAATCTTATGCTAACTTTGTTGAAGAGTAGATAGTCATGGAGGGTTATATGATGACTTAAGGAGGTAATATAGTCACTGAGGTAAACTTAGCAAGGCCTGTTATATTCTTTTTGTCTTCAAATATAAATGTTCCTTTTATCTGGATATAGGCAGAATAGGTCTCATAGGAAGATTTTATAACCAGTTTCAAGGAAAGAAGTGGAAGGAGAGGGGAAGCTTTGAGTGTTTTTTTCTACTTTCTCTATTTTCTCGAACTTCTTCAGCTTAAAATGTCCAATATCCCAAGGTGCGTATTTTAGGATAAGATGTCCTGAATCTTAACAAAGGGAACTCTGAAACTTGAACTGACATGTGCAAGCCCCCACACAAGAGATACACTTCTGAGTCTCCCATACATCTTCCTAAGATTGGATTTCCTTCTACAAAGTACTGCATTCCTACCATCCTCTGTCCACTGACCAAAATCTGCCTAGACTTGTAACAGGGTGGTCCCCCAGAAAAGGGGAGGTTCCAGGTTCCCTGTCCCACCCAAGGGAGGGTAAAGCTGAGCAGGGAGGAGGGGAAGCTGGAGCGGAGCCTGGGGAAGGAAGGCAGCAGGGTGGTGAGGCAGAAGGAGACCTGGAGGAGGAACATGGAGCAGAGAGAGGTGAAGAAGCTGCACTTGCTTCTCAGCCCTGGACTGGGTGAAACAGGTGTGGGTGAGAGACATGTGGGGAGGTTAACAATGGCAGCCTTTAACTTGATTTTGATTTTGCTCTTTTCCTCTCAGATTCGTCTGGCTGTTTCTGACTCCTCCCTATGGGTCCCCGCTGGAGCATGCCTTATACTTGTGGCAGGCTTTCTGGCCTCAGAGGCCCTGCCTCTGTTTGGCTGGGCATTTGCCGATGAGGAGATGGGTAACTTTTCTTCCCCTTTCCTCCCCTTTTCTGTATTGCACACTCATTGTATTAAAGTTCTTTTCCATTGAAGAAAGGTTTTATGCACTAGAGTGCGTTTTGTCTTGATGTGGCAGATGTTTTGTCTTGAATAGGCAGAACCTATTTAGAGTGGGCAGGTTTGGGGGTTTTGAAGTGCCCCTCTCCCTGTCCTTTAACAATTGTCAGACAAGGAAAACGACAGGAAAGCTCTCTGAGCAGAGAGGAGTCCCAAGTGGGTAGCCACCGAAGGGGCAAGAAGAACAGGGGCTTCTTAGTTGGCACTGTGTCTTTTTCAGATTGGCTGACTTCCAAAATGGGTTTTTCTCTGATTGCTTTCTGCCATTCATCAACTACTGGGGCTGGGATCTCCCTGACCAAATAAGTCTGATTTTTGCAATATGAGAATGGTGTTATTCCTAGCAAATGTAGGTGTTTGCTCTCAGGGAGGGCCAGCTTATGGAGTTTCATTTTCCAGGGTCTCCTTGACTGGACGCCATCTGGATCCTGGAATGGCAAACATTGCTAATCCTGACCATGATAGAATGACTGATTTATACATAAAGCAACAGTTAGGAGGCTTAGATTACCATAGAATTTTCATTTCTGAAATTTCATTCTGAAAATTCTAGTGTTCACTTTGAAGGTGAGTCGATCCTTGGATTTTCCAATTCTCCAGGGTCTTATCTTAAGGCTGACGCTCTCTTGGGCCTTGTCTGACTGCCTACATTCCTAACTTGCTTCCTCCTTTATCAAAGTATCAATACTGATACTTTGATATCACCATCAATCAAAGTACTGTAAGCAGGGCCTCCCCGGTGGCGCAGCGGTTGAGCGCTGCGCTGTGTAGCTGTCGGCAGCGGCGACATGAGTTCGACGCCCGATCAGGGAGAATCCTACATGGTGCGGCAGACCTCTGCTGCCTCGCCCGCTGCTCTCCTCAGCAGTGTACCTCTGATCTGCCTGTTCTGCTCCCCACTCTGTCTCTGGTGAACCCTCTCGCCGCCCGACACCTCTGGCCTGTACCCCAGCTTGTATGTATAAAAAAAAAAAAAAATCTTAAAAAAAAAAAAAAAAACAAAGTACTGTAAGCAAGTGCAGCCCCCCCCCTTGATCCCTGGCCCTGACCAGTACCATCTATAAGCTCCATTCTTTAGCATAAGGACACAGATATACAAAAAAAATTCAATAAATTAAGTAACAGACACTAACGCTTACATATTTTCATTTTTTTCCCGAAGCTTATGAGTAAATAAAAGAATAGCTATTCATCTAGAAATTGGTCGGAAAGTGTCAATATACCAAGAAGTTGGACTCTAAGTATTACTTACCTTAATGCATTTCTTCATGCTCTCAGTTCTTCTACCCTCTCTGCAAGAGAAAATAAATAGCAGTCATTCGGTCATATACTCTAACCGAATGCTGCCATCTGAATGTTAGTGCCCTTCCCGCCATTCATATGTGGAAAGTCTTACCCTCAAGTATCTGCAATTACGAGGTGGGGCCTAAAGAGAGGCCCCTCAGAGCTCTTTAGCCTCTTCAAAATGGTGAAGAGACTGCCCTGTGGAGACCAGGAAAGGGGCTCTCACCAGACCAACTGGCCATCTGGGCACCCTAGTCTCAGACTGCTAGCCTCCAGGATTTTCAGAATGAAATTTCTGTTGTTTATAAACCACCCAATCTGTGCCTTTTTATCCTAGCAGCCTCAACAGCCAAAAACATTGAGATACCTGCCAGCAATATTACAACTATTCTAACTTAAATAACTAGATTTATTATTTGAATAGGCCATCAGAAATGGAGGAGTCTTGGAAAGTGCTGGCTAGCTCAGTCTTCATTACTACCAGTAAGGTGGGAGTGTATCTGATAGAGTGACTGATTTATATTTAAAGCAACAGTTAGGAGGCTTAGATTACCATGGAATTTTCATTTCTCCAGGCCAATACTATTCTTCATTTTAATTTTCTCTATGAAATATGATTTATGTTGAAATTAAGTATTTTTTACTTCAAACTTGGTAAGCTCAACTATTTTAAATTTCCTGGTACTTTGTTTTGAACTCCTATCAAAGTCCTTCTGTTACAGAGCAGGAGGAGGGACAACCTAGGACCCCCAAACCTGCCTACTCTAGTGCAGGAGATCTTCAATGGCAAGGAACTTTATTAAACAATTAGTGTGTAATAAGGAGAAGAGAAAGAGAAAGAACATAGTTCCCAAATAAACACCCAAAGTTATCCATCCCCTCATGGGCAAATGCCCAGCCAAATGGGTCTGGGCCAAAGCAGGACCGCTGAGGCCCAAAAGCTTTCCACAGTGTAAGGTACATTCTGGTGGGGACCCATTGGAAAGGCACTTCCTGGCAGAAGGGGCCAGGCAGGTCTAGAAGGAAAAGACCAAAACCAAAACAAAGTCAAGATAAAGGCTGCCATTGTTAGCCTCCCCATGGGTCTCTCACCCACGTCTCTGTGTCAAGTGTCCCTCTGTTTCCACATTCCTCGAGTCCCTGGTACCAGTTCAAGGCCAAGAAGCAAGCACAGTTTCTCCACATGTCTCTCTGCTCCATGTGCCTCCTCCAATCCTCTTCCTTGCTCCTGTCTCCTTCTAGCTCCCCTCTCCTTTCTAGGCTCCCCTCCCTGCTCAGATCCACCCTTCCCTAGGGTGGGGCAGGGAGCCTGGAACCTCTCCTTTCCCTGGGGATTTCCTGTTACACTTCTTCAGGGAATTAGTACCCAGACAGTTAGATTTAAAGCTACTTAATACATAGAAACTATACGTCTCTCACCCACATGTCTCTTCCAAGTGTCTCTACAAGTCTCTACTCCACACATCTCTTAAGTCCCCGGTGCAAGTCCATATGTAACTCAAATGGTTGTAAGTCAGAGTTCCTTTTTCATTTATAATTTCAGATTCCCTGCCTCTATTTAAATTTCAGATCAAAGTCACTTTGCTTGAAGCCATTTCAATGAGATATACGATTTGTTGCTCGACCAAAGGATATATAGGAAATTTCTTACTTTATAAAATCCTTAAATATTACTATATTTAAAAAGCAATGAATCTTATCTGTTGGAGTTCATCCCAGTAATATGATGATAGTTCAAGATTATAAAATACATTAATATGACTTACTTACCTTTCAAAATATCTGAAAATTTAGTGAGTAAACAAATTGAATCCTGTTATATGGTGAAGAGATGAACCGGGATTTTTATTTCTCCACATTAAACTGGTAATGTGCCAATGTTAATGTATAGATTGAGGGCCACCCCTGGAACCCTAAAATGGCACACTCTAAAGTGTTCCAGCCAGCTGTGCTCACAAAGATAAAGCATATTCTTTGTGTAAAAGAACTCTAATAGAACTAGTGTGTATAGTGAGAGAACAGAAGAAAGAATATTCTGAATTAAGCACCCAAAGTTACCCATCTCCTTGTGAATAAATACCCAGCCAAACAGAGTCTACTCAAATCAGGGCATTGAGACCCAAAAGCTTGCCATAAGTTTAAGGCACCTTCTGGCAGGGAACCAAAGAAAAGGTGTGAAAGGAGCCAGGCAAGTATGGTACAAAAAGAGCCACATCAAACCAGAAATCTTTGTCAAACGACCCCCCACGTCTCTCACCCACATGTCTCTTCCAAGTGTCTCTACAAGTCTCTACTCCACACAACTCTTAAGTCTCCGGTGCAAGTCCAAAGCTGCAAAGCAAGCAAGCCCTTCTCGTCCATGTCTCCTCCTAAGCACCCCTGCATTATGTTACATAGCTTCTCCCCCTTTTATGGACATACCTCTGTCACACCCATAGCATAACAAAGCTGAAGGGAGGAACAACTTACACAAGAACACAAATAAAGGGCCTCCCCGGTGGCTCAGCGGTTAAGCGCTGCGCTATGGAGCTGTTGGCAGCGGTGACGCGAGTTCGACCCCCCGCCAGGGAGAATCCCACATGGTGCGGCAGACCTCTCCTGCCTCGCCCGCTGCTCCCCTCAGCAGTGTATTTCTGATCTGCCTGTTCTGCTACCCGCTCTGTCTCTGGTGAACCCTCTCACCACCCCACACCTCTAGCCTATACCCCAGCTTGTATG
>PVIJ01004417.1:0-30609 GCA_004024925.1 Scalopus aquaticus
AAAAAAAAAATAAAAAAATAAAAAATAAAAAGGCAGTGTGGGGGCCTCCCTGGTGGCGCAGCGGTTGAGCGCTGCGCTGTGGAGCTGTCGGCAGCACACGATGCGAGTTCGAAGCCCAGCCGGGGAGAATCCCACATGGTGCGGCAGACCTCTCCTGCCTCGCCCGCTGCTCCCCTCAGCAGTGTATTTCTGATCTGTCTGTTCTGCTCCCCACTCTGTCTCTGGTGAACCCTCTCGCCGCCCCATGCCTCTGGCCTGTGCCCCAGCTTGTATGTATAAATAAATAAATCTTACAAAAAAAAAAGGCAGTGTCATGCAACTCCACAATCTATATTCTGAGCACACAATAACATCTTGGAAGATAAAGCACTCTGAGTTGTACTGCAAAAACATATAAATAAATAGCAATAAAAGAGGTGTTTTAATTACCATTATTCTCTACAATCAGGGTATTAATATAGCCAAGTCACAGACTTTGGGAGATGTTTAGAGCCAGTGGAAGAAATAAAACAAAGACATAGAAGCAGAAAAGGGTCAAGAGCCTTCTTCAGCCTTTTCTAACAACACATCTGCCGCCAGGAGGTGGAGCATCTGTGCACCACTTCCTGTCAGCAAGTATAACTTGTCAAATGTGACTCCATTTGACTAGGCTTCTCTATAAATCAAGAAACTGAATTGAGAGATGAAATTCTACTTGCAAAAGAAATATTACTTCTTTAAAACACTGTCATCTGTTTTCATATACATTCGCTCTCCTCCCCAAATACCTTTCTTTCACCGTCGTGCATGAGTATTACAATAGTAACGATGGCTTGAAGGCTATCTTTGAGTCATTAGAACGACTCATGTAAGTTTTTGAAATAAAATTTTATAATACATGCCCAAATCAAAGGGACATACTCATCATATATTTATTGAGAGTGTCTACTAAGTCTTACACATTGCCCTAGGTGTTTCCTTCTAGAGTTTAAGTTCTTGCAGAGGACATGGACAATAAATATTAAGCTGAATAAATGAGTGAAGTATATAGGCTATTAAAGGTGATAAGTGCTACAAAACTTGCGATCTAGTTAAGGTGTCATAGTGGAGGGCAGACTGTGATTTTAAATTGTTACTGGCCAGGTCTTACAAAGTTGACACTTAAAACTCCAAGCAGGAGGGATCTGTCCTGCAGGGAAAGGGGCGGGGTGAGCCTGGAGGGCTGTGGCTGGGCGGGAGCAGGTTGGGGACACAGCCGCTGGTGAGGGGCTCAGAGGAGCAGCAGAGGTGAGATCAAGTCAACACTTGAGCTACTTTTAAACCCTCTGGGTTTTAGTAGAGGGAAATGGAGAGTTGGGGACAGTTTTGGAAAAAACAGTCTCATGATCTGACTTGGGTTCCCTCTGCCTTGGTGTGAGCATGGACTGTGATGGGGAAGGGAAGAACCGGAGAGAGCAGCTTGGTGGCTGTGCCAAGTGGCAGACACCACGTGCTGACAAGTGCCCACATTCTAGACACATTCTGAAGGGGCGTGATTTATTGTTGATGGGTGTGATGTCTGGGTTGTGAAGATGGAAGATGTGAGAAATAGGGAGAGTGGTCAGCAGAGGCTCCCAGGTTTGGTCTGAGCTACCAAAAGCATAAAACGCCTTAACAAAAGTACCTAATTTGCCCCAGAGAAACCAGCACAAAGTGAGAGCCAGAGACATGGGGGGAAAGGGGAAGAGTTTGGTATTGCTGAGGCAGACGTAAAGAAATACATGGAAGATTAAGGCTGGTTGGGAATATCCTTAGGTTATAAAAAGCCTCAAAAAACATTCATATTGATATAAAATACTAAACAAATAATAGACATTGAGAAAACACCTATGGAACACTAGTAGGTGGAAATGACACTGCTGGTTTTGTAGGACAACAATGATAAAAAAAAAAAATCAACTTCATACGGCTCAACCTTTTCTATACCAGGCCCTAAGTGCTTTACAAATATGAATGCATATAACAAGTTTGGGTAAATTTTCCAAGTGATGGGGTCTCAATTAATTTTAGAATAGGAAATGAAGCCATTCAAATTATATTTTATTATTAGTGTATATAATAAGTGTCACCAGTAATTTATACCCAATCCTTCTACAAGTCAAGCCCTCTACCTCCATGTGATCACACCTACATATGTCCATTGATGTACCACACAGCTCCAGTGCTTACACCGACTCTGCAGGGTGGGTTTTAGTGCTCACACTTTCCAGAGGGTGAGAACACCAGCTTTCAGAGAGTTGACATGAGCAGAGTTCATGCTGGCAGTGAGGAGGGAGCCTGGACTCACATTCAGGGGTGCAAGCTTCCCCCTCAAAGAGCCTTCTGCCGCAGTGTGCTGCCAGCCCTGTAAGGACTCTGCTGGAGGCAGCAGAGAGGCGACACTACAGAGAGAGGCCCCCAGCTAGACCTGGCAGGCTTGACCACTCTAAGAGAAAATGCATGATTGCACACCGACGTTATGCTTCTAGGAATAAGTACAGGATCCACTAAAATGGCATATTCAGAACCTGCCACTTCAGATTCCATCAGGCTGTATTTAACTTGCCATGAGCAGAGTAACTTTTTCTTGGAAAGATCAATCCCATACAGGGGAACAAAACTACTAAAAGGAGAGCACACACTGGACGGTGAGGAGAGGCAGAGACCAGCCTTTCTTTGTCCCAGTAGAAAAGTGGTGAAACAGATCCCAAAATTGCTGAAAAAATGCAACTGGGGCAAGAACCAGGCAGGCTGACTTCGCTAGTGTCCAGTCCCAGCTGCGCAGCTTGTGCTGACCTGCCAGGCTCCCAACGCAGTAAATAAATTAAAACCAAAGCAAGGTATGAACTAATTTAAAAGCACAAGTGAAAATCGTTTTCTTAAACTGAGATATCACACTATATCTTATCGGACACTCTCTAGAAATCTACAATCAGCAAGCAGAATTCTCCGTGTTTGAGTGTAAGAGCAAATCAGTCTCGCTCATCAACTCCACAGGGGTTACCCATTAGTGGTAACAGTGCTGTTTATTTTTTGATGTTGTTGTTCTCTTTAAAAAAAATTGTTTTTTATTTATATCTTTTACATTATTGTGTATTCTCCATGGGTTACCCACCACCAATTCACCCGTGAACCATCACCATAGTCCCTTGTGCTCTTTTCTCAACCCCCCTCGCCGAATGTCTCTCATTTATGGTTGCCTGCTAATACTACAAGAAGCCCTGTTGTTTTTAAATGGTGAGAAATTTCACAGTCTCCATCGAAACTACAGCTGGAGGGTTACCTTGGTCTTGTATCACACAGTCTGTGGTGACCAGTGGTGGGACCTGGCCTCTGGTGTTGGTGGCATAAACTTGTCCTCCTCTGGCAGCTCTGTCATTCTCAATCACCTGGATCTGATAAGAAGACATTAGAGTAAGTTAAAGCTAAGATTTTCCCCAACATTCTCTCCCTCCTGCTCATGATTCACAATACAAAAATAGGCTTTTTTTTATATCCTTCCAGTTCATGTTATTTTTTTAAATATTTATTTATTTATACATACAAGCTGGGGTACAGGCCAGAGGTGTGGGGTGGCGAGAGGGTTCACCAGAGACAGAATAGGGAGCAGAACAGGCAGATCAGAAGTACACTGCTGAGGGGAGCAGCGGGCGAGGCAGGAGAGGTCTGCTGCAACATGTGGGACTCTCCCCGGCTGGGCGTCGAACTCGCATCGCTGCTGCAGACAGCTCCACAGCACAGCACTTAACCACTGCGCCACCAGGGAGGCCCTCCAGTTCATCTTAGACCAAGGTCTCATTGATAGTCTACCATGTCCTCAGCTACACTTCCGTCTACTCTTTCAGGAAAGAACTTGCCACTTTCAAGACACCCTGTTCTGCTCTGTAACACTATGAGCTGTGACCTTGACCCTTTAGAAAACTTCTTATTCATTTTGTTTATTGCAACCAGAGATAAGTATTTTTAAAAGATTCCGGTAGAAAAAGAAATTGAGGGCCTCCCTGGTGGCACAGCAGTTAAGGGCTGCGCTGTGGAGCTGTCGGCAGCTGCGAGGCGAGTTCGATGCCCAGCCGGGGAGATTCCCACAAGGCACATGGCAGACCTCTCCTGCCTCGCCTGCTGCTCCCCTCAGCAGTGTGTTTCCGTCCATCTGCTTGTTCTGCTCCCCACTCTGTCTCTCGTGAACCCTCTCGCTGCCCCAAGCCTCTTGCCTGTACCCCAGCTTGTACACATAAATAAATCTTTAGAAAAAAATAAAATATACCCAAATTTCTTTTAAAAAAAGAAAAAGAAATAAACATTTTCTTGTAATAAAAGAAAACTCTGAAGGGCTAAAAATGACTTAATTCAAAAAAATGATGTGCAATATATCAGCTAAATTTTTTTCTTCAGATCCCTCTTGAGGGCCTTCCTGGTGGCACAGCGGTTAAGCGCTGTGCCGTGGAGCTGTCGGCAGCTGCGAGGCGAGTTCAACGCCCAGCCGGGGAGATTCCCACATGGACACGGCAGACCTCTCCTGCCCAGCCCACTGCTCCCCTCAGCAATGTATTTCTGATCTGCCTGTTCTGCTACCAGTTCTGTCTCTGGTGAGCCCTCTCGCCGCCCCACGCCTCTGGCCTGTACCCCAACTTGTATGTATAAATAAAAAATAAATCTTTAAAAAAAAAAATAAAAAAAAAATAAAAATAATATGGAACTGTCTTCCCCCAAACTCTAAAACGTTACCGTCACCACTTTCTCCTCCCATCTCACCCAATCCAGGCACCAGCTGACAGCGATATCAATGGTTTTATGGAACATCAGAGATAGATTTAGTCTGTCTTTAAATCTATACTTTTCTATCCTTCTAATTTCACAGGACTTGAATTATTATTGAGAACTTATGTATTCTATATACTTATATGTTCTCTCACACACACGATCATATATTCTCTATATTCCAAACATAACTACTATTTGGCACAGATGAAACCAGATGTGGAGAGAACATCAAAACACTATCACTATATTCTATATTTCAACCACAAAATTCATCTGGGTCATTTAAAATTGGTATTATTTTATATTTATCAGTATTTATCACAATCATTTCAACCTCTGAAGTGTCAAACATGAAAGTGAAGTAGAAGTAATGATAATCCTACATTTAAAAACTGTTAAAGAAAAACAAAAAAAGAAGTGATGATAATCTATATACTGAACATAGTCTTTCAAGAGATTCTATTTCCAAAACCTTTTCTTTTAAATTACCAGTTGGCAATTTACAAAGCACTGCCTCCAAAGAAAAAAATGCCCTATGTGATGACTACATTTTTGAATCCATCTACATCTTGCCTGGAATACTACCAAGACAATAGGAAATAGTCTCACAGTTCCAGTGATTTAAAAAAACACATTGTGGTAATTTTTTATTTATCACCAGTGGATGTTGTCAAAAACAGCTTAGAAATAAGCAGAAATGTCAGTAGTTTTCGACTGTGATCAATTGTTAAAGTGCTTTGATTTGATGGCAGGGATTTCTGATGGTTCCAAAACTTCCTGCGAACATACAGATTTCTTTTTCCTTCACAAGATGTGCCACTTGAAATACCTCCACACTCTTTATGCTATTAATATTCTGGGTTTATAAAATAAAAAGGAAAGGGAGAGAAAAAGAGATTGATTCTCTTGAGCTGCAAGAACACGAAGGATAAGGCGTGTGCGCAGATCTGAGGCAGGCTGCCTAAAGCAGAATCATTTGAACTTTGGACTGGTGTGAGCAATAAGGGAATAGAAGAGATCAACTCTGAATAAACCTCCTGCAGACACAGAAAAAGAGTGAGGACGAATTTTAAGGGTGATATCGGTTTCTTCACTTTCAAATCAGGGATAAAACCAACATCCAAAGGAGTAGCTGGAGCACTTGGCTCAGGTCTGGCATGTAACAGGAGTTCAGCAAACGAGATTTTGCATCTTTCTTTCCAGAAGGAAAAATCTATTTAGTTAGTGAAAGCATATTACTTTGGTAATATAACATAAACAGGCACCATCTGGCATTGCTATTTCATTACTTTTAAGATAAAAATAATACTGATCTGCAGTGTATGTATTTTAAGGTTCTTGAGTGAATCCCAGTACATGCAGCCTATTGCTTTTGCTGTTATCATTCATTCATTCAAGAAATACCATAAACACATACTATGGACCAGGTCTCTTCTAATTGCTGGAGACGTAGCAGGGAAAAAAATCCAAATCCTCGACCTCATGGAGCTGACACTCTGGTGTGGAAGACAGGCAATAAATAAATGTACAAATGAGTGCTGTGGGTATGGAGTTATATGAAAAGGGGAGCCAGAGAGAGCAATAAAGACATGAGGGAAAAGAGGAAATGGGCCATCACATCCAGATATAGAGGAAGAGAATCTAGGGTGAAGTGCAGAGGCCTTGAGGCAGAAGTGTACTTGGAATGTTTTCAGAATAATAGGAGACTGGTGTAGCTGAAGCAAAGTGATGGAAAAGAGAGGTAGGAAACCAGGATAGAGGGAGAGGGAGTGAGAGTGTGTCTGTATCTGTCTCTGTGTGTGTGTGCACGCACCCCCGGCAGAGAGGAGTGGGAGAGCAGGGTGGAAAATAACATAGGATCTTACTGGTCATTGTAAGAACTTTGGTTTTAACTAGAAGCATGCTGAAGGTTTTGTTCTAAGCCACAACAGGATGGGCCTTAGCACTGGAAAGAATGACACTGGCTGCTGTCTGCAAACAGGAACAGCAGAGAGTCCAGAGAAGAATCTGTGATGGATGAATGGTAGACGCTTTGACAGGATGAGCAGAAAGGGCAGGACCAATAGAATTAGCTAAAGAACTAAATGTGAGATGTACGAGAGAGAATCAGGGATGGCTAAGGAACTGTAAGAATGGGGTTGGAAGCTGGATTTCCAGAAAGGCTCTTGACTAGGATAGTGGGCAAATTCATTTAAAGTCATGGCAATGGATGGAAGTACCTAGTAGGGGGCTTCTCAAACCGGGTGTGCCTAAGAATCAAGCAGCAGCTTGCTAAAACACAGACTCCAGGGCCCCTCTCCTGCAGGGTCTGAGCCAGTAGGCCCGGGATGGAGCCTGAGAACATGAATCTCTAGGATGCTGATAGCTGATATGGATGGGCTGTCCCGTGGTTTGTTACACAGCAAGAGCTAGCTAGTACAGGAGCTCTTTATGCTCTTCAGTCTACCTTTTCTACTTGGGTTTAAAGAACTGCCTTCAGAGACAAAAGTTAACTGCATCAATGTCATTGTTATTCCAAAAGTTAACTACATCAATGTCATTGTTATTCCAAAGGGCCCTACATGCCCGCCCAATGCCGTAGGTTTCACAGCTTCTCCAGGAGGATCACACCCCTGCCTGCGGACACCCAGCTTTGCAACCTGACTTGCCTTGGGCAAGGGTGTGTGAGTGGCTGGCTCATGAGCCACATCTGCGTGGAAGCTTTCAGAGCCGCTGCATCTATTGGCCTGTTCTCTCCCCTTTCTCCCTTGTTGATGAGCTAGCACATCCCTGGTGGGGTGGGGTGCCCCTTCAATCTGGAGTCTGCAATGGTAAGAGCTCCTGAGCAGTCCTTCAAGTTCAACCACAGCTACTGCTGACGTGTCACCAAAGCAATAAATAAACCTCTGCAGTGGTAAGCAGGGGTGGGGCCTACTGGTTAAGCAGAATAGCCTAGGAACAGCTGACTGATACCGGTACTGAAGAGCAATGATCCTCCAAAGGAAATCACTCATGGGCTGAGAACGAAATTACCGTTCTGATTTTGTACAAAACAGGGCCTCCCTGGTGGCGCAGCGGTTGAGCGCTGCGCTGTGGAGCTGTCGCAGCGGCGATGCGAGTTCGACGCCCAGCCAGGGAGAATCCCACATGGTGCGGCAGACCTCTCCTGCCTCGCCCGCTGCTCCCCTCCAGCAGTGTATTTCTGTCGATATGCCTGCTCTGCTCCCCACTCTGTGTCTGGTGAACCCTCTCACCGCCCCACGCCTCTGGCCTGTACCCCAGCTTGTATTTATAAATAAATAAATCTTAAAAAAAATAATAATAATTTTGTGCAAAACAATTGTCCTTTTTATACACAAATGTAAAATACTTTTTGCCCTTTCACTCTCTACGGGTACTTATCCTGGTTGAAAAAGTCCCTGATTTATATAAAATGGCACACTTTATATAGGATATACTTACTCTAACTACTGATTACTCATTAGGCATCAATCAATACTGTCAATACATGCCAATATAATCATCAGTACATGCTGCCACCTAATATAGACACCGAACACACACAAGCGGTTTCTCTCACACATAACCCTAAAGTAGGCTGTAGCCCATGCTGTAGACCCCCATATATTTATAGAGATAAGTGGCCCTCCCCTAGAGTGGGCATTATGGTTTGATGACAAAGGCCAAGATAAATGTTAACAAGCACTCCTGAGGACAATGAGAGAAGAAGGGCCCTTTGTGAGAGAGGCCAGGGGAGAGAGAAGGCACTCACCGGGCTGGGGATGGAGTCAGGGTCCAGCTTCTTTGGGGGCTGTGGGGGACCAGCCATCTGCGCAGGCCCTCCGGGGAAGCCTCCTGGGTAGGAGAGCTGTGCACCCGCCATCTGGGGGCCATAGGTGCCTCCTTAGAAAGAAATGTTGAAAGAAATGACTATAATCGAAAATTCCAGGTGTCACGCTAACTGCCAATACTATGTTCAGGCAAGCATATTGCTTACTTCATCTTATTAAAGGAGGGAGGGAATTAAGAGCGAATATATAGTATTTGCCTTTTCTTTGTGCTGGCACTAATCAGAAACTGCCATTCTTTATAAGTGAGTGATAGGAACCTAACAATGTAGACAGAAAGTTGATTTTCAATGCAAGGTACCCTGAGGTAACCCAAGGCTTTCCCCTTAGCCCAGACAGCCTTACCTTGCTGCGGAGGATATCCAGGGCCCAGGGTCTGTCCTGGAAGAGGGGGGGGCTGGTACTGAGCATTGGGAGGTGGAGGCCCAGGGAGCGCTGATGCAGGCAAAGGCGAGGCTCCAGAGCCATTTAGCGCAGTGGGCGGTGGTGGAAGAACCTGAGATCCCGGCTGCAAAATGGATGGCTGTGGAGGTCGTGGGGGACCCTGGAATGATGCCGCTGGCGGAGGGCCAGGGGGGCCCTGGGTGGAGGGGGGCATGCCCGAACCTGTGAGGGAAAGACCAGACCACCTAAGCACCGCACAGCTCTGCTCTCCAACTTCTCCAAAGTACCCAGCCAGAGCACTTATCCTCTGCTATAAAGCCAGAAGGTGCAGCTTGCAAACAAAACCCTTAATCAGAATGTGATACCAACACTATTTGAGGCATTTTATGCAACTGGAGAATTTAAAAGGGGTAAAAGTGACATTTATAATCTTAGTAAGAAAAGTAGTGGGATAAATTTTAACCCTGTTGCATCAACTTTGCATGTTGCCTGCCATTAATTTAGGGATAGTATCTGATACAAATATGTAGAGAATCACATAGAAGAAACTGTTATTACATAACAAGCGTTATTCAAGTAATGTAGAGGTTCAAGAGGCTACTCATATCCTCTCCTTGACTTGATCAAATAGGTACTGGAACTAGGAGCAAGTAACCCAGGGGGATACATGGGCTACTAACTTCATTTTCAATTACATTGGAGATACCTGTAAGTTCAGATTATTTTTTTCCCTTTCTTTATGTGAAATTGAGTTGCTTTGCTGGAAACAACCATTTTCAAATCAGTAAAAGACAGGAAATATTCTGAGGTGTTTTTTTTTTTTTCACTGACTTCTAAAAAGCTAACTTTAAGGAAAGGAAACATTCTTCTTCAAGATCAATGGCTAGTGGGCCTTCCCGGTGGCGCAGCGGTTAAGCGCTGCGCTGTGGAGCTGTTGGCAGCGGCAACGCGAGTTCGACGCCCGGCCAGGGAGAATCCCACATGGTGCGGCAGACCTCTCCTGCCTCGCCCGCTGCTCCCCTCAGCAGTGTATTTCTGATCTGCCTGTTCTGCTCCTTACTCTGTCTCTGGTGAACCCTCTCGCCACCCCACACCTCTGGCCTGTACCCCAACTTGTATGTATAAATAAAAAATAAATTTTAAAAAAATTAAAAAAAAAAGATCAATGGCTAGTTATGCTGCTGTTACAGTGCGGATTCCCATAGCCCCGAGAACACAGAGCATATCGATGGATATAAATCTCAAGACTGTAACTGCTTTCTCTCCTTTCACATACTTTTCTGCCTCAGGACATGTGAGCTTCCGCTCTTCCCGTGATCTAAACGCAGAATCTAAATGCACTGTGAGACAATGAGTGTTATATTTTTATTTCAGGGTCCCCTGATAAAACACACAATTAACTCTACCTTCCTATATCTTCAAATAATTTCACCATCCAAATGTTTATTGGTGAAGTCAGTTTTTTTTTTTATATTGCTTTAGCATTGAACTCAAGGTGTTCTGTGGGTCCTTCAATTACCTTGAAATAAATGGCAGCAGCATGATAAGGAATAAGAATGAATCACAGCTAAACCTAATGTGGATAGTTTATAAAGAAATGTTCCCCAAACTACTTTGCAGAGCTCTGGTGCACCAGAGTTATGTTCATTTTGACAATGAAGAAAACCTTTCGCATTAACATACTCCTAACACAAAGTACGCAGTGAACAACAAGGCTGGAGCTAGTACCGTAGCTGTTTATCTGCATAGCGTTGAGCTGACTGCCCAGCTGGCTGACAGATGAAGCAGACGCAGGGCTTGGATAAGAAGACTGGGTAGAGGGTGAGTAGGGTGCAAAGGATGGGGCTGCACTGTTGACAGGTGGAGGACCTGGAAATCTGCGAGAGCAAAAAGGATGTTAAACAGTATCATAGACTTTCATACACAAATGACATGCCACAAACGTCAAAACTTGTAAAATTAAATAAGCTCGCCTAATGGGCACTAGGGAAATGACTGCTAAGTCTTTAATTAGAACATGATCCCAGAGTACACCATCCCATAAGTAAATACTCACAGGCTGACATGTGAAGGTGCTTAACAACAAGAAACCCTAATGTCAACACAGCATTGGCTTTGGAAATCAATGTGGTGAGCTGAGCCCATCACAGCTTTGTCCATATAGGGTTAGTGATCAATAGCACAGAAATCTAGAAAATGAAATGCCTCAAGGATATATTTTTGTGAACACTGTCCTTACATTCTACTCAGTTTTTAAAACAAAGTATCACTTGCTCTATAATTTCAGTGAACAAGACATTCCTTACAAGATAGTACCTGAAAGAAAACCCAATAAACAGTTTTAAAATCACTCATTTTCTTAATCTAAAAAGTCCCTTGTGCTCTAACTTTGGTTTAGTTTGAACATATTGTACACTTCATTTTCCTTGTTTTGCATGAAACAGTGACAGCCATCTCAACAGTTCTTGCTATGTAATCAGTCAAAGGAGAGGTGAAAGCCTTCTCTTAGAGTCACATTACGACGTCTTACCAATTTTAAATAAAAATTAAATTTTCCCACTCTGATTTCAGTATCTCTGGAAAATGGCAATTATTTCCCTAGTGGCCCTGGTTCTTGCCTTCCTCCCTTTGCTGCCACTTGGGAGGTTAGAACTGACCCTGGGAGAGGCTGAAGGTCCCACAACTTATTTGTGACAAAGCGGGGACCACCCTTTCCACAGGTCTTAGTGAGTACCCTCTCCAAAACACCACACTATTCTTTTCTCATTTTCCTCCATATCTTAAATTCACTAGTTAGTGTAAACATAACAAAACAAAACTAACCTTCAAACTATTACTCTGATAGTATGTTATGAAATATTTCTGAAAGACGATAGCCCATACTTTGAGTAAAATGGATAAATGATTATGTGATTTTTCTCTGTAAAAGGACAAGTTATCCTGCAGCAGATACATGGCTATAAACGGCTGTAAAGACAGAATGAGGGCCTCACTGGTGGCGCAATGGGTTAAGCACAACGCTGTGGAGCTGTTGGCAGCTGCCACGTGAGTTCGATGCCTGGCCAAGGGAGATTCCCACATGGCGCAGCAGACCTCTCCTGCCTCGCCCACTGTTCCCCTCAGCAGTGTGTTTCGGTTGATCTGCCTGTTCTGCTCCCAGCTCTGTCTCTGGTGAACCCTCTCACTGCCCCACACCTCTGGCCTACACCCTAGCTCGTATGCATAAATAAATAAATCTTTTTTTTAAAAAAAAAAGCATGAATAAGACTTTAACACAAAGACTTCTGGGAAGCAAAGCTGTCCTCTCCTGCCAAAAATGACAAAAGGACCAACACGGTTATTCTTAACACTTTGTGTGCCAGTGCCCTTTAAATTTACCAGCTCTTGGGGCCAGCCATTTTCTGTGCCACCGCATGAATGGTATAAGCATTCAATAAAACACACACAACTCCTGAACTCCTGGATATTAAAAAAACTGTAAATCTCTCTCATAAAACACCTTACACTTTCACCAAAACAATGTGTAAAGCTTCTAGGCTGAGTACGATCAAAGAAATAGTTCCTAATAGTTCCAAATAAATCCACCGTGGTGTGAAAAACCGGAGACTAGATGAACACATATTAATACGTGAGCAGCCACCTGATACTGGTGACAAAAACATGTACTAATACGTGAGCGGACCACAAAGTGTTAAGTGTCCTTGATTTACATAGTTTTGGGAAAAAATGAATTAAGACTTGACAATATAAATGTTGATTTTTTGAAGTAAAAGTTTTCTTTAGATCTCTATTAACGAATTAGGGGCAAACATAGGCAAGATAGAATGTAATTCTAGTCATACTTGATACAGTTAAAATACAGACAATTCTTGCGATTTCAAGTATTGTCTTAAATGTGCTTTATAAATCCACTGCTTCATAAAAAGAAATTATTTCTTTTTATTTCAAAAATTGTACTTCTGTCCTATAAAAAAAAAAGCTCAGTTATGGAAATAGATATATGGAATAATTATACACAGGCTGTGGGGATGCATGTTTGGATTTGATACTCAGGAACGGGGGCCAGCAGTTAAGTGACTTGGGGGGAGGTGTTGTCCAATTGCTTGAGGGAAAAAGTCCCCACAACATTTTCATAGATATCTCACCAAAGTTACTATTTGTAAAAGAGAAAATTACATGAATCACTCATTATACAGATAATGTAAAGAGAATGAAATATGTTTCAAATCAAAGTTATGACACAAGGCATCTCAAGTATTTTTTTTAACTCAAAGGTTAAAGATTTAGGGCCTCCCTGATGGCACAGTGGGTTAAAGCTCAGCTGTGGAGCTGTAGGCAGTCACGACGCCTGGCGGGGGAGATTCCCACATGGCTCTGTAGACCTCTCCTGCCGCGCCCGCTGCTCCCCTCAGCAGTGTATTTCCATCTACCTGCCTGTTCTGCTCTCCATTCTGATTCTGGTGAACACTCTCGCTACCCCACGCCTCTGCCCTGCACCCCAGCTTGTATGCATAAAATAAATTTTAAAAAATCTTTTAAAAAAAGGTTAAAGATTTAAAATATGGAGTGGGAATGTACACCCATGAGCCATTAGTTTTGGACCAATAAATGCCTAATCATCCAATGTTTAATGTCTACTGTGGGAGTTAGGTTTCAGAAATTCACAAATATTTCTTTGCTGACCAACTTAAGCATTCTAAACTTTAGACAGATTTGGATTTTGTAAGCAATTTCACCAACTTAAAAATAAAAAGAAAATTCATATTAAAAGGCTAACAAAAGCCCTACATACGGGAAAAGAAATCAACAGAACATTTTAGACATGTATAGTGGTAATATTTTTCCATTTCATTGCTAGTTTATCCACGGGCATGCAGTGGGTGTCAGAGCACGGGTTGAATCCCACGTCCTCTGACCCCCAGCCTAGAGCCCTGGCATGTGGTGTGGCACTCAACCTCTGTAGCGCTAGGCCTCAAATCTTAAAAATGAGCAGATGGAATGAATGGTCCTTCTTTTCCTGCTAAAATGCCATGTGGCTAAAATTAAGAACCGCGTAGATTTAAATATTTTTCATGGTGACTACTTCAGGTGACATGTTTCTGGACCGAGAAACAATTGATTCCATATTCTAATTTACTGCTTTATTGAATGTAGAAAATGAGAAAATTTGGGATCAAAGGAATAGTCAAAGAATTATACCCAGAGGATTACAAGGACTTGAAAACCTAGTCCTTTTATCCAAAATCTCAGTTGTCTGTGGCCTACTGAACCCCAAACATTTCTCATTTTCAAGTTTGCAGCAAATTGCCCAAGAAGTGCGCTGGTGTTTGTTAGAATGTGGATATCAGATGCCAGATTATTCATGATGTGACAAAACAAAATCTGGATTTTAAACTCAAACTATAGGGCCTCCCTGGTGGCACAGCGGGTTGAGCGCAGCGCTGTGGAGCTGTCAGCAGCTGCCGCCACTGCGGGAGTTCGATGTCCAGCCAGGGAGATTTCCACATGGCACGGCAGATCTCTTCTGCCTTGCCCTCAGCAGTCTATTTTGGTTGATCTGCTTGTTCTGCTCCCCACTCTGTCTCTGGTGGACCCTCTCAACACCCCACAACTCTGGCCTGCACCCCAGCTTGTACGCAAAAACAAATCTTTAAAAAAAAATAAACTCAGACTATAGAGTTGAGAAAATAAAATCTCTGCCAAATCATGTTTCCTCCCCCCCCCACACACACACAAAAGAGAAAAATGATTATTTCTTTTATTTTTCTTGCTTCCTTTTTTCACCGCAACTAATTTTTCTGTAGTTTTACTACTCTCTGTTTCCTCCCCACGTTCAATTCACCACTTCTTGACCAAAACAGATCTCTTACAATAGACTGATTTTTTTCCTCATAATTAAAAACTGGATTTTTAGGGTCTAGATTTTATTTAGATTAATCCACCCAAGAGCAACTCTCTGTAGATGATTTCAGTGCTACTTACAAGTTTAAAACACTGCCTCAGCCTAGATTAAAAGGGCAAATGAATATGTATGAGTTTTTACATTTTATGACACATTACCTTTGAAATAGCAATATTTAAAAATAAAAAATAGACATTTTAAGTTTAAATCATATAATGGCTGAGTCGCATCTGGTCTTTACTTGACATTTTAAATATGGCAAAAATGAAGAGGTTCCTTGGGGGGTGGGGAGAAATGCTATAATCATCCAGAAGGTGAGAAGCCACCTGTGCTCTCTGATGACCTGATCAGCAGACTTACATGACTTACCTGCACAGCCAGCGTGCCCTTTGCCCTGGCATTGAGCTACATGGCAGAAATCTGTCCTGCCAGGGCAAAGTAGCAGGGCACCCTGGAGGCTCAGACTTGTCTCTAACCTTTTCATTTCTTAAGCCCAATGTCCAGCCTTGAAATCACATTTCAAGTTGAAGCAAATGAACAGCGGAGGTGACTGGGCACATTCTGATTCCCTGGGAACCGTAACAAAAGCAGATTCCTTAACTGATCTGTCAGGAGTGACTACACTGAGCTGGCGGGAAGGGCCAGCGACGGACTTTCTACATCTGGGAAAATGGTGCTGGTAAGAGCAGCTAGCTTTCCTGAGCCCTCCTTGAAGCTGGGCACCACGCAAGGTCGTCTGCAAGGGTGCCTCTTCCACATGCTCCAGCCACTTACTGTGGTTAGACCAGGAGGAGGAAACCAAGGCACAAAGAGGGAAAGGCCTCGTCCAGCTGGCAGCTGCCTGCACCAGAACAGCTCTGGCTCTAGAGCTTAGGTCCTTCCTCGCACCCAACGCTGAGCCACTCACATACCCACAGAGCTATGGTCTGTGTGCGGGTAGAGCCTGCAATTTACTTACTCCAGGGAAACCTAAACCTCACTTGTGAAACAAGTGGGAAAAAAACAAAAAGGTCAATCCACACTGAGCTAACACCTGTGACCCAAACCTTTTCCTGGGTTTTTCCTTCTTTTTTAAACAAAACCTAGATGCTTGGGAGTTCACAAAGAGGACCTTTTCCTGATTTTCTCCTCTATATTCTGGCTGACGATTCTTTTCCTCACTCGACAAGTGAGGAAAATGAGGCCTGGAGGTCCAGGAACTCACCAGCATCCCACAGCTATTGACTTGCCTTGAGCAGAAGCCGCATGGTGGGTGTCAGCCTTCCTGCCCCTCCCAGCCCCGCCCCCACACCAGTAGCAGTACCATAAGGTTCCCAGGTAAGGTCCTTTGATTTCTGTCTCCTGGTTCAAACCCACCATCATATGGAAACCAAATTACCTCGACTCATCCTTAACCTGGAATGTGATGCCTCTGGGAAATCCTTGGAAAAACTTCAAAGTAAATACTCTCTACAGCTTGGGGCTGCAATTCTGAGACACCTAGCAGGACAAACAATAATAGGATTGCCAGCAGAGAAGGTGTGAGGTCACTCCCGTCCCGGGGACAGTCCCCAGTGGATGGCAGGGCTCTGAATAATTCATACGCTTCATACCTCGGCTTCTCCAGGCCTGCTGCCAACTTTTCCCTTCCTTAATTTATTATAAACACAAACACAAGATTTATTTCCTGTGTTATTTTAATACTCCCCTGTCTTTTCAGAGGCCCTCTGTGGCATCCATTGCCTCCTACAATCCAGTCCTTACCATGTGCCCCAAGTCATTTAATTTTTAAAATCGTCATGAAGCACCTATTGCAGGGTCTGTTCTGTGAAAGATTCAAGAGGACAGGTGATTTAAAACTTTATTCAGGTAACAGGTGATAGACATCTGAAGGGATCAGACATCAATATATATCTCTAAATTAATATGATTATAACCCAAAACAAAAATGTGTGGTATTGAGACAAGTAACTTTTGAGAGACTTTAGACTATGTTCTTACATTGTTTTTTTTCCTAAATGTTTTGTTTTTCTAAATGCTTTGTTTCCTAGGGCAGTTTTCTAGTAGACCCTTCCAAGGATGTGGACAATTTCAAGAGGTCAAATTTGTAAGCAATAAACATGCTAGCTTAGAATGCACTCAGACAGTTGGGACACACATGAGAGCTGGCACGCAGGTAGCTCACCTTTGGGGAGGAGGACCTGAGGCATGAGCTCCATTCTGGCCAAACTGTAGGTGCCCAGGAGGTGGAGGTCCCGGAGGCAACATGCCTCCTGGGGCAGCAGGCCCCACAGGCCCTGCTGGCTTCATCATACCTGCAACAGAAGGGCAGGCATTTAGAAGAATAGAAAAGTGCCAAGAGAGAGGACACAACAGCAATCTGTTAAAATTCAAACTAGGCGGGCCTCCCTGGTGGCTCAATGGGTTAAATACAGCGCTGTGGAGCTGTCAGCAGCTGCTGTGCAAGTTTGATGCCCTGCAGGGGAGATTCCCACATGGCAGGGGAGATTCCCACATGGCGCAGCAGACCCCTCCTGCCTCGCCCGCTGCTCCCCTCAGCAGTGTATTTCCATCGATCTGCCTGTTCTGCTCCCCATTCTGACTCTGGTGAATGCTCTCGCCGCCCCACACCTCTGGCCTGTACCCCAGCTTGTATGCATAAATAAATAAATCTTAAAAAAAAAGGCCTCAGTTTCCCTTCACTGGCAAATGAAAAGGCTCAGACTAGATGACCAGTGTGTTTTAAATTACGAGCCTTTTAAACAAACAAAATGAAACAAAACATAAGGGTACATTTCTGCTGTTTGCTCTCTCCAAGTGCATCCTGGGTTCTTGCTCTGTTTGTTCTATTTCCTTTTGACCCTCCCTCCTCCTGGCACAGCCTCAGCGACTGCCCCGCTGCCCCTCTGCTCTCCTCTGCCTGACCTCATCATGGAGTTTCCTACTCAACATCTCCTTTCTTCTTTGTTCTTCCTCTAGAACATTTACTCCCTCAGCCCGCAAGGGAACTGCCTGGATGATCTCGCAGTTGCCCATGAGGGTTTCTTATAACGTCATCTTAACACTTTAGAGAGTGTGCTTTCAGACGCTTGGGTACTCTAGAATGAAATAAAACCAGCAAAGTGGTTGTTTTCATGAATACTATGGTTGAGACCTTTACAAAGCCTTCATCTATTCTTCTATTTCTTCTATTCAAAGGAATTTCTTAACCTTAAGGTATTTATTTTTTTAACTTTACAGTCACACTGCTATTCAGCAACTTTCACATACTGAGAACAAAAACAGTATTATTCTCATAACATTTTCATAGAAAGTCGTAAACCCCAAGCCCAGCAGGCTTAGAATAACATGAGACTTGCGGTCACAATGACGTGGCTTGAATTCCTTCCCTCCCATTGAACAGGTGTGGTCTGACAAGACACTTTTTCAGAAATTCAACTTTTATTCCTCTGTCATGGCATTAATGTCCCCCATCACTGAGGACTGCTAGCATTAAGTGACGTGATGGCTGTGAGAACATCCAGAACGATGCCTGATGCATAAAGGTTAATCACTCCTCAAATCTTAGTTTCCCTTTCTTTCTTTCTCTTTTTTTTTTTAAAGATTTATTTATTTATACATACAAGCTGGGGTACAGGCCAGAGGCGTGGGGTGGCGAGAGGGTTCACCAGAGACAGAGTGGGGAACAGAACAGGCAGATCAGAAATACACTGCTGAGGGGAGCAGCGGGCGAGGCAGGAGAGGTCTGCCTCACCATGTGGGATTCTCCCTGGCTGGGCGTCGAACTCGCATTGCGCGCCGCCCGACAGCTCCACAGTGCTGACAGCTCCACAGCACAGCTCTCAACTGCTGCGCTACCGGGGAGGCCCCTTAGTTTCCCTTTCTCTGATCAAATCCCCTATCCCTCTTTTCTCGAGGATTTATATTCTGACAAAATACGTATACTATAATTACATGCACACTTGTATTTTCATTTTTTTAATTATTTTGGACCAAAGTAGAAAATTCATAGCACTAACTGTAAAATAGTAAATGATTACATGCACTACAATCACCTAAAGATACTCTTGTTTCTCCAGTAAGTAGATAAAAGCAATTTTTATCAGCACCCCTCATCTACACCTGGCCAGGGAATTAAAAAAACAACAACAACAACCAGATATCACATACACACGCAGAGCTATTATACATTAAATACATACACATATATTATACACTAAAACATTCTTTCCCTTTCATATTTAGCAATGAAGTCTATAGCAATGATTCAAACTTACTCTTAGGGCCTAAGAGGCACTAAGAACTGTTATGGAAGTGACAACCACATAAACAAACAATTATTGTGCCTTGAGATGAGTGTGATAATATGCAAAGGGACTATCTAACTCTTCTGGGGGAAATCAAGAAAAATTCAAAGAGGAAAAACAGCTTGGGCTGAATTCTGAAGGGCAAGCGGGAGTTCTGCTTGTATTGAGACTGAACAGGGGATTCCAGTCAAAGGCAGAGTCTGAGCAAAGAGAGAGAGTATGGGTGCGAGGAGGGGCTGGCAAAGGGTTCAGAGTGCTATTTTCTTCTTCTCATTTAAAATAGCACACTAATCAAAAACAAAAGCAAAAACTAGCAGGCAACCACAAATAAGAGACATTCTGCAGGAGGGGGAGGAAGAGGGACCAAAATAGGGGAGAAAAGAGCACAAAGGACTATGGTGATGGGTCACAGGAGAACTGGTGGTGGGAAACTTACAGGCGATACACAATAATGCAAAGGATATAAATTAAATTAAAGAAAAAATAAATAAAAGATATTTAAAATAAAAAAAATTATCTCTTCACAGTGAAGGATTTTTAAAAATTGAAGGAAAAAAAAAAAAAGGAGGGTTCAGAGCAGAGAGACAGGGGAAGTGGCAGAGCAGAGTTCGTCCAGGTTGGCTGGGATCAGATTACAAAGTCCAGTGTGCCACTTGAGCCCTATCCCGGGGGCAAAGGGAAGTTGGTATCATGATTTCCTGCAGAGTCCCAGCCTCCCCCTCAACACGGCGCTGTCACTTTCAAAAGATAAAACATAAAGAGAAAGTGGGTTCTTTATAGAGCAGTCTGAGAACGTGAACAGGAAAGGAGAGGCACACCACACTCGTGCCAGAAGGAAACCATCGAAAATCACAGACTGGCCTTTAATACATATACCAGCTTCCTCGGTACCAACTCCAATTCCTTTCCGGCTTGCCTTTCCACATGCTCCTGAGCTAGAGAGATGGTGTTTCCATTTCCTGGAGTCCCTTACAAATTAGGTTCCTGTGTGCTCTAAATTCACCAAAGCAACACACGTCTAGGAGATCCCAACCAGCGTGGGCACAGAGAGGGTGTTTCTGGGGTGATAGGCAGTGGCTGCTGGCAGGACAGCCCGATGTGGGGTGTGCATCGTGAGGGACCACGTGCTCCCAAGCCTGGCTCTCCCACTGTCTCAAACACTCTGAGCTTCCGAGGACCCTTTAATAAGCCCTTTCATGTTCGAGTGGTGTCTATTATCATCAACAGGATCCTGACAGATACATCATAGGAAAAAAAGCCTTGCACATGACCCTGGATCTCAGTGACTAAAACCAAAATTTTTTTTAAAAAGCGTGAAACAAATAATTATCTAAAATAAAGATAAGTCCCCTATTGGACCCTATGGGGCCGAACTGGCGTGGCTCTCCTCCTGCGGGCTCTGCGGCCAGTGGTGTGGCTAAGTAAACTCACCGTTTACTGGGCGCCTCGCCGGCCCGCAGCCCCTACCGTGGTCCTGGGGCAGCAACACTTCCCATCTCTGAGCTTTCAGAACTGGGGCTCCTCAACCAGGGGTGACCTGACCCCTGGAAGGTCAGCTGGTGGTGTCTACAGCTTTTCTGTTTTCTTGTTGCTACAGCTTGGGGGCGGGGTAGAGGCAGGAAAATGAGGTGGGGGAACTGTTATCTAGAGGGTAGAGGTCAAGGACGCAGCTAAGTGCCCTATCATCGCAGCCCAGCCTGCCACAACATAGAGGACGTGGCCTCCAAAGCCCACAGAGGTGGGAAAAAAACCCTGCTCCAGAGAACTGGGGACCGCCCCCTTCCACTGAGGAGCGTGACTCACTCTCTGACCTGGCTGGTAACTAAAATGCACAAGGGGTGTGACCTTCCCAGCTTATGACACTTCGGTAGCACCCATCTGCCCTTAGAGTCCAGTTGCTCACCCCGAAAGCGATGCAGAATCTCTTGTGCCACCAACATTCACCACCCCCAGCCCCCCAGGAAGGACCCTCCCTACCAGGCCAGGTTTCATTCATCTCTCAGGTCATTCACCCTCCCTTCCTGGTTAGGGACTCCCATCTCCCCTCTATCTCCTCTACAATAGTGCTTCCCCTGTATCATCCCCACCACTTAACGCACAGTCCCCAGAATGGCAGACACAATAATGTGTACAATTAGCTTTATTCTAGTCACTAGTACGGCACCACAAGGATTATGCTCACTCAATAAATCTGTTAAACATGCTACTACAAAGCACTAGTATTACACAGCAGGCACAGATGGGAGATATGGGGTGTGAGAAATAGAAGGGTTAGCACTGGCCAGACCTGTGACAGGATAGATACTTGAAGGAACCAGAAGCAGGTTGCCTGTGTCTGTCAGAAAACTAGCAAAAAGGCTAGAAAAGTCATTTGATGATTAAGGGATCCAACTTTATCCAGCACAGCCTTAAATAATTAAACGAAACATCATCATTTACATAAAAGTATATTACAAAGAGTCAGCCTGCCTGGTATCTACCTGAGAACTGAAGGAGAGAGAGGTTTGAATCCAACAAAGACAGGGTTTTTAAAAAATACAGATTGAGGGTCTCCCTCGTGGCGCAGTGGTTAAGCGCTGCACTGTGGAGCTGTCCGCAGCAGCAACACAAGTTGGACTGAGGAGATTCCCACATGGCACAGCAGACCTCTCCTGCCTCGCCCGCTGCTCCCCTCAGCAGTGTATTTCTGCCGATCTGCCTGTTCTGCTCCCCACTCTATCTCTGGTGAATTCTCTCACTGCCCCACACCTCTGGCCTGTACCCCAGCTTGTATGCATAAATAAATAAATCTTTTAAAAAAAATTAAAAATACATATTGGAACACACCGGAGCGTTGGCTGATGAATATGGCAGGTTGTCATTCCCTCGTTCAGTGAATAGAAATTTAATGGGCCTTGCTGCCCCAGGCACATCTAGTCTAACAGCATGGCAAATGGAAAAGGGCCTGCATAGGTGCAAGAAGAGTAGAGGAGGAAGTGTGATCAGAAATACCTGCAAGCAGCACCCTTGAGGTGGGTCTGAACTGAAAACGAACGCGGAGGCAGAGAAAGGTTTTCAGGGGTAAGCTAGTGCAAATCTGGATGTGAGAGCGAACCGGCCCCCAAATGACTAATGGTGAAGCCTCACTCGAGGAATGGGTATGGGAAAATGGCCGAGGAGCAAACGAGAAAAGAAAAAGAAAATGGGTAAAACTAAAGAAGGTCAACAGAGCTGAAGACATAATCACGGGCAGTGGGAAAGTATAAAAACATTCTAAGTAAAAGGAAGTCAGAATGAGATTTGCATGCCATAACAATCCCTTCATCCAGCGTAGACCTGGATGAAGAAAAGCATGATTGGAGAGAAGGATAATGGCTAAGAGATTACTGAGATACAGTGTTTGAACGAGAGTGAGAGGAGGACAAAAAGGAGGAAGCAGGTAAGAGAGATGTTTACGGTCACCCCAAAAGGATTGGGAGACCAGTTGGGTATGAAAAAGTAAAAGAGGGCCTCCCTGGTGGTATAGCAGTTAAGCGCTGCACTGTGGAGTTGTCGGCAGCAGCGACACGAGTTCGACGCCCGTTCGATGCCCGGCCAGGAGATTCCCACATGGCGCAGCAGACCTCTCCTGCCTCGCCTGCTGCTCCCCTCAGCAGTGTATTTCTGATCTGCCTGTTCTGCTCCCCACTCTGTCTCTGGTGAACCCTCTCACTGCCCCATGCCTCTGGCCTGTACCCCAGCTTGTATGCATAAATAAATCCTTAAAAAAAAAAAAAAGAAAAAGAGAGGTTTTTTTAAAAATAGCAAACATTTCTAATTTGAATAACTGAATGATGTTGCTGAGTGAGACTTGTAATGTCAGGAAAAAATAGGATGTGTGGAAAAGACACTGAGGTTCGTGGGCACGATGAGTGTGATGTGCCTATGTAAAGAGGCAGGCAGCTGAAAATAAGGGTCTGGAGCTCAGGGAAGATGTCTGGGTGGAGAAACAGATCTGGGACACTAGCCCTTCATGGGCAATCATGCAGCTTTGGAGAAAATTTATAGAGTGTGAGAGGAAAAGAAGTAAAATAGAATAAAGAGAGAGAAGCAGCTACCCTTAAGGGTCATGTGGAAAGGAAAGTTACTTACGAAGAGATGACCAGAAAGCCACGCAGAAGGCTACAACAGGATAGTGTCATTGAATTCAAAGCAGTGATTTTGTAAAAAGAAGAGCACTGCAAGGACAGTGTCTAACTGCATTTGCTGATGGAAGGCCACCAAAGACCCCAGCAAGAGATAGGAGAAGAGGGTGGGCACAAGCCATGGAGGGAGATTACATGGGCTATGGAGGGTCTGTGAGGCAAGGATGGGAGTCACTGAGTAAAGTGGGTCTGTGTTTAAGAATATGGCTGTGGGTGGGGCCTCCCTGGTGGCACAGCGGTTGAGCGCTGTCAGCACCTCTCGATGCGAGTTCGACGTCCGGCCGGGGAGAAACCCACATGGTGTGGCAGACCTCTCCTGCCAAGCCTGCTGCTCCCCTCAGCAGTGTATTTCTGATCTGCCTGTTCTGCTCCCCACTCTGTCTCTGGTGAACCCTCTCGCCGCCCTGCGCCTCTGGCCTGTACCCCAGCTTGTATAAATAAATAAATCTTTAAAAAAAAAAAAAAAAAGAACATGGTTGTGAAGAGAGAAAGAAAGAGCAAATAATGCTGAGGGTACCCTGGGTGTGGGTACCCCAGTTACCCCTGGGCATTTGTTGTTACTTTTCTTTAGGGGTCTGGGAATATGAATCCTGGTTATATCCGAGCTCCGAGACATTGGACAAGTCATTGTATACCAAACATTCAGTTTTTTGGTTTTGCTTTTTTTTAATAAGAAGACTGAATAGTACAAGTAAAACTTTTAGGACTAGTTTTTGAGTAATCACTATACATAATGCTGAGAGGGAATGAATTGCCAGAAAGAGAGAAACTGGAGAAAGAGGAATTAATGCTTTCTACGGAATCTAGAAAGGCAAGACTACAAATGTTATGGGGAGGACTCGTTTTAGATGAGAGGAGGAAGCCTCAAGGGGAGGTTTTTAAAAATTAGGGGTTGGTAAAATCATAAAGGTGACTTCCCACAGGCAACTCACAGCCTCAGTGCACGTTTTCAGGAAATGAGGATGCCACATTCCAGTCCCCCTACAGCACTCTCCTCACTGATGGCACTGCACCCACACTGCTAGCACAGCCTGGACCCTACCTATCGAGTCAGTCCTAGGAAACCTCAAAGATACTCACTAATTCGTACGCAACACATTTCCACAAAGAATTTGTGTTGAATTCCTTGGCATTTTCTCAGAAGCCCCAAGAAGTGAAAAGTCCCTTGATAAAGGGAGGCAGCTTCATGGTGTCAACCGCCATCAAAGCAACCTCCTTATTCCTTGCTCCCCCACCCACATCTGCCTGGTATCATAGTTTAAAGGAACCAATAATGTTCAATAGTGAGTTCAAGGTAAGGCCATGTTTTTTCTTGTGATTATTATTGAATAATGCAATGATTATCACTTCTAAAACCACCTTACTGTGTGTGAGTATATACAATAGATAGTATATATGATAGTATATAACATACATATGTATAAGATTTGTTTTTTTTTTTAAAGATTTATTTTTTTTTATTTATACATACAAGCTGGGGTACAGGCCAGAGGCGTGGGATGGCGAAAGTGCTCACCAGAGACAGAGCAGGTAGCAGAACAGGCAGATCAGAAATACACTGCTGAGGGGAGCAGCGGGCAAGGCAGGAGAGGTCTGCTGCACCATGTGGGATTCTCCCCAGCCGGGCATCGAACTCGCGTCGCCGCTGCCAACAGCTCCACAGCGCAGCGCTTAACCGCTGCGCCACCGGGGAGGCCCAAGATTTGTTTTTAAATTAATGTTTTCAATAACCTTACACCACTGATTAGTAACAAGAGCAAATCTTAGTGAATAAAGCACTCGGGAAACTTCTTTGTTTTAATCTATATTTAAAAACCAAACTTGTATTCCACACAACCACCAAACTGATAATTGAGAGCCTTTTCCAAATGATCCTGTAAACTCAAGGCATTGCATCATATAATGACCACTTAACATTCTCAAAGCTGCTCTGTCAGAACATCTTATGTCTCAGAGTCTAACTTGATCATTACATACAGGTCAAAATAATGCACTTTACCTGGTGGAGAAGCTGCATGGGATGGGTCCCCATAGTGTCCATAAAGTGGAGAAGAAAGGCCTATTCCAGGCTGGGACTGAGAATAGGGGGGTGTAGCCACATAACCTTGTTGACTCATTATGAAAATATCATTCCAAGGGACAGATCCACAAAAGAACCCTGCAACAGAAGGAAAAAAAGATCAACAAGAGCTACTTAATGCTATTAAAAATATAAACAATGTTAATAAATGTTTGATGATTTAAGGAACGGTACAATTATTAGGTGTATGAGACACCTTCATATTATACAATATATATCACCACCCCCTAAAAAGATTCCAGTCATATCTCTATGCAAATCAGTAACTAAATTCTAAAGCCCTGGACAAATGCTCAGACAAAATCTGAGTAACAATTGCCAACCACTTAGTCAATGGATGAATGACGTATTTCATAAATAGTCTCTCAGTGGATCTACTATTTCTGCGCCTTTGGTTTCCATGGCCTCAATTCAGCACAAAGCACACCTCTGGCAATCACTACATATCATTTTATGGACTGGCCAGCAGAAGTGCCAGTGGTCTGCAAACAGGTATTTTATGACCTGTGTCATTTGAGCGGCATCCTAATTAGTCATTTTAATCAGGCAGTTAGGACAAAGAAAAATCAATAGTCCAACAGATAGGCCAGAAGATAAAGAAGTTGATGACAGATTCATTTTAGGGGTCAATATAAATTGACCAAGTCAGTAGCCTACAAACACTGGAGAGCTGTCAGTAGTCTCAGTCATAGATGACAGGTGGTTAGATTGAAATACCACTCCTGTAAAAACATATCCAAATATTTAGGGAATTAAGAAAAAAAGTACAGTTTCAAATTTGTTTAGGCACACAGATACACAAATGAAACAACTATCTTGATTCTCTACCTAGAATCTAAACATCTATTTTCTTTAAATTTTCCATTTTCTCCAGACAGTCCACAGTACTATTATTGAGACATTTAGTAACAAGTCAGAAAAAGCTCTGAATGATGGCCAGAGAAGTGGGTTTTCACTTCAAACCTGCCAATACGTTGCTGTGTGACTTGCAATAAACTGAAAAACGTCTCTGGGCTTCTGTTCCCTCTTACCAAAGAAAGCCTCCAAATGCCAATTTCTTCACCCAGGATAGAAATACTCATTTTATTTTATAATGCTACCTTTTAAGGTAAAAGATCCATGATACCTGCTGAGACCTGAAATAAATCTGTATTTAGGAAACGACACTCTCAAGGTCTGGTTTTTATATTAAACCATTAGTTTCCAAAATTAAAGCCACTAAGTAAAAATATCATAAGATCACTTTCTCCTCCTTGGAAGGTGGGAACTAAAATGAGGAGAGCCAGGCAAAGGCCTGCTGGTGAGCTTTGTTTTTGACAATACTCTTTCCCTCCTCCCACTTAGCAGAGAGAGACGTGGCAGCCTGAGCTTTGGTCAAGCTCATCCAACCAAGCACACTTAGGAAGTCAGCAGGAACACACCTACGTAGCAGCCTGTTGCTGAGTGACAGAAAGAAAAGGCAGGGATGTTCACGCCAAAAAGCAGGAAGCAGTTGGGTCCTCTTCGCTGGTCCTGGGAGGAATCTGCTTCCTCAAACAACCCAGTTTGCCACGTCAAACTTCCTCACACAGAGCACCAAGTTACAGAAACCTGACTCAGCTTCAAGCGGCGACATGGCAGAAAGCCACTTGGCATGAGCAGGCCTAGGATCAGAATCTGGGGAGCTCCAATCCCGGCAGAACCCCCTACCCCACTGTCACTCGACAGTTCCCGCCAAGGTGCACTTACCACCCTGGACACCAAGTTTGGATTTGCACAAATCCGTGTCACTAGAAGGATGCCCCGAAGCTTGAAGATACAGTTGCCATTTTAAGGCATGAATATTTCCGACATGCCCCTCCTCCGGCAAAGAGGAAATTAAGTTGATGAGGAGACGCGAAAACCGCTGGCAGTGACCCTCGAATACCCTAGCCAGGCAGAGCCTGCATCCCAAGTCACAAAGATGGGGGCGGGTAAAAAAAATGCCCACGCCTACCCTCCAGACCCCATTACTAAACTGCACGAAGGGGTGCGAGGAGCAGAGTAAGCAGTGTCCCCTACCGCCCCTGCCACAGGTGAGTATCCGCCTCCTGCCACCCACCCCATCCCGGGCCGGACACCGCACCCCACTCGCGCCGAGCCCGGGGCAGGGGCTGTCCCGCCTGAGCGGAGCCGAGGCTTTACCTGATCGGCTTCCTCACGCTGCGGGGCTTTCGAGAGCCTGCGCACGGCTCCAAGCGCCGTTGCCCCCGGTAACCGAGCTCCCGCTGCGGCTGCCGCTCCCGCCGCGCCTTTCCCCGGGCCCGGCGTCCCCGCGGACTGGTCTCGCGCACCGAATCGCAGCTGGGCTGGGAACTGCCACGTCAAACCCTCTGCCGGCCGCGCGCCCCCGCCGCCGGCACTCGGAGCAGCGGCGCGCTCCCGCCGGCGCACGCGCACAGGCACCCACGGCGGCGGGGGCGGGGCCTAGGGCGGCGGGCTGCACGGCTGGTCCACGGGCGGGTTTATTGGCCGCCTGGGCGCCCGCCCCTTCCTCTCATTTACCCCTTTTCTTATTTTGTTTTTGCTTTGTCCCCCTCAACAAACCAAAGATTTTAACGTTGTTGCTAAGTCGGAACCACATCATCAGCGTGGAGCCGGGTAGGAAGGAGGGAGTGCGTATTGAGGGTTCATTCATTCTTTCATTCAACAGGTTGCATGTTCAGCTCTTGATTCATCATATTAGTTAAGTAAGAATCTAGGCACTTCCGAGCCAGTTCCAGAAACTACAGGATCCCCGCCCAGGAGAATACAGTTGAAAGGTGAATAAGGCACGTTATATGGACAATTTGATGACGTAATCGTATGAACGCCCCAGGCAGCCTGGCAACGTTTAAAACAGGGAAGAACGGACTTTCAACTGAAACGCATGGGAAGCTGAAGCTGGGATTGCTAGACTCCTGTGTATTCCTTCAACTATTGTCCGCATTCATTGTCTGCGAAGCAGATTGGCTGATCACAACCCCAAACAGGAATAGCTGTGCTTTTAAGTACCCAGCCCAGCTTGTGAGAAACAGCTGAGAAAGACAGGCAACCTGAGAGAGACCTGGAACTTGACCTTTATATCTGGCCATAAAAATCAGAACAAACTGACTGCTTTCTCACCACCCCCACCTGTGTCCCCCAAAGCCCCAAATTAGGCCCCAAATTGATACAGCTGCCACTTGGCTCAAGCTTAGGAAAGTGAAACCACACCAATGTTTTGTTTTGGATACACACCTCTGGGAGACAAAAGAAGTAAAAGCTACTTGAATCCCTTTACTGACGAAATGCTTAACTAAAAACTCCCATGGGGATGATGATCCTGTTGAGATGCTACATGGGTTTTGTAAGCATTTAAAGTTGTTGCACCTAGGCAAAGATTAATGGTCCCTTTCTCCTCTCATAAGATTTTAAGGTGGAATGGCCTGCCCACATCCAGCTCAACACTGATCAGTTTTTAAAATCCACAATGAAGGCCTCCCCGGTGGCGAAGCGGTTAAGCGCTGCGCTGCGCTGTGGAGCTGTCGGCAGCAGCGACACAAGTTCGATGTCCGGGATGTCCGGCCAGGGGAGAGTACCACATGGCGCGGCAGACCTCTCCTGAAAATACAGCAGTGTATTTCTGATCTGCCTGTTCTGCTACCCGCTCTGTCTCTGGTGAGCCCTCTTGCCACCCCACGCCTCTGGCCTGTACCCCAGCTTGTATGTATAAATAAAATAAATCTTTAAAAAAAAAATCCACAATGAAAAATTGGCTTATTTTTTTTTCTTATATTCTGGATATGATGAAAGTGTTTGATGGAGTTTAAGAAGCTTTGGCCTGAGTTAAAACAGTACAGCTTGTAGGAGCATTAAAAAATAGTTTTCATCACAGCTATGCCACAGTGTGGGAGAGAGCAGCCACTTGGAAATAGGAACACCCTGTAATAAACTGTTTGATTTGTTTCTCCTATAAAAACACTGCATTTGAATTTGTAAATTCATTCTCACCCCTTGCTCAGTCACACCAGAACAACTTGTGATTTCATTTCTAAGATAGTTTTGAATTCCTCAGTGTTTCAGGCTAGAAGAGATTTTAGAGCTATAGATATTCAATGAGTGATGACTAAATTCAACCCAACATTTTATAGATTAATATACTGAGTCGGGGGGGGGGGGGGAATAATATACTGAGTCAGAAAATGAAAATGACTTTCTAATCTTAGAGCTAGTTGCAAGGCATGCCTTTGGATTATAATCCCACTGCTCTTTCCTCCTCTTTTTTTTTTTACTCCCCCCCCAATTTGGTACTTTACAGATTTATTATTCCCTATTTCCTGATTCTGCCCTTTTCCCTTTCAAATAACTAAAATATTAATTGACCACAGAGTTTCACCAATGATTGAAACTACTAGTCACAAACGTCTTTTCCTTATGAAATGGACTTTTAATTTCAGTCCTGCTTCCCTTTTTATTGCACTAAGTGTCCACCTCGTAAGTAACAAATATCTGACTTTATTCCTGTGGTTGGGTTGCTGGCCTTCACCCCAGGGTCAGCCTGGGCCCCCGGCTTTCCTTGGTCTGACCTTCCCTGTTGCCACCTTAGTTCACCCTCTGCCTTCCATATATAGTTAACTGGATCACTCAGATAACCATATACTAATTGAAAGGTGAGGTCACAGGAGTTCCTTTGTGCTGGGTTTCTGTGTTCTTTAGGGACTTTCTGTTCTAAGTTGTAAAAGAAAAGAAAGCAAAGAGTCAACTCTACAAAACTCCACATAAAATAAAGAATTTCTTGTCAACTGATTTTCTAATATATGGTTTTTGGAAATCAGAGCTATGAAGCACTAATCATGTATGTCACCTAAGAAATTAGGAGGTTTCTGATTCCAAATCTACAAACAGTTTGAAGAAGCTTGATGTTTTAAAAAAATGACACAGTCCCTAGCTGGGCTATAATACATATCTAGAAGCACCATAATTAAGGCCAAGATAAATGGAAATGAGGAAAAGGGTAGAGGATACGCTAAGTCGATTAGCAACCAATAACACTAACAGTAGAGTTCAGGTTTTCATCAAGGCCCTATACCAAAGTGTTTCCGGAGTCTTTTTTCCTTTTTTAAATAACAACTTTGTTGAGAGATAATTAATATAACATACAATTCACTCATTTAAAATGTGTCGCAGACTAGACCCCCATATTGTTTTGACAAGGTCACTTTATGGGTGT